>CAUYRT010035357.1:0-29646 GCA_963574885.1 Lepilemur ruficaudatus | reverse complement strand
CCACCGCGCCCGGCCCTGAGTAAACTTTTGATTCAAATCCAGTTCTGCCTAAAACCGAGAAACCTCTAAAGCAGGAACCAAGACCTATAGTCCAGAACTAAAATCAATTTTCTAGGCTTAGAATAATACGGAGGAAACGGTATCAAATTTGGAGTCCAAACACCTGATTTTGATTCCAAATCTATTATTTACATTTTTGTAGCACTCTAAAAATGACACTTAATCTGTCTAAATTAAGGCATCAGTAAATTTTCTGTGAAGGACCAGATAGTAAATATTTTCAACTTTGGAGGCCAGATGGTCTCTGTTGGAACTACATAACTCTCACTGCAGCACAAAAGCAGCCATACACAATACTCAGACAGATACATGGTTGTTTTCTAGTAAAGCCTTATTCACAGACACTGAAATTTCAATTTCCTATAATTTTCCTGGGTCATAAAATATTATCAACCTCTTGGTTTTTAAAAACAATTTAAAAATGTAAAAACTTTCCTAGATTCAGGACTATAGAAAAATAGGTGACAGGCTGGATTTGGCCTGCAGGCAATAGTTTGCAGACTCCTGGCTTAAGTCATTGTTTTCTCATTTGTTCATTAATTCGTCACTGTTCAGTATGTGTTTATCACTCTTCTAGGTATTAGGGATCAAAAGACACGGGTTTGTATGGTCTTAAACCTTGACATCTGTACTATCCTCATGTTGACTTTCCCAGGCCTAAACAAACAAGTAAAAAACAGACTAATGGAAAATAGCTTGGGAAAAAAGAGAAATGTTTTTCTTAAAATAATTTCTGGTTTTAAGTACCAAATTATTCTAACATTTTATATGTGTATATATTCACATTTATATGAGTATTTGTGTGTATATATACATACATATGTATTATGTATACCTTATGTGTATGTGTACATATATGTGTACACACATATACAACACCTTCAGTTCTGAATTACAAATTCAATCACATTGTATGTGCAGGTTAGTGATTAGACAAGTCCAAACTTGGGTTTTACATCCAAATATATCATTCCTGTCCTAGAAATACAACCATTGAAATAAATTAGAAACATACTATCAGGCAGTTTGCAACAATGAGGGATACTCATCCTATTAAGTAGTTTCTTGCCAAATATAAAACAAAATAGGCACCTGAGTTAAGCATCCAATCTACATATATTTTGAAGATCAAACAAAATAATTTTCCTCTTAAGATAATCAGAATTTAACATGTAATCTCTGATTCCAAAGTTATTTACTAAAAATTCAAGTGGATGGTTTTTTTCAGAGTAAAAAGTTAAGGATCTGTGTACAAGTCTCAATTATATGAAGAAAAGGATGACTTTAAAAAAAATGCTTTATAGATAGGGTGTAGGGGTCACCTGAGTTGAAATACTATTTCACTGGCTCCAGCTCAGAGGTTCTGACTTAGGAGGTCAGAAATGAGGCTAAGAAATTTGCATTTTAAACAAGTAGATTAGGTTATTTTAATATAGCAGACTCAGGGACAATACTTAGGAAATGGTTTTAAGAGCAAAACAATTAAGGTTTTTATTTTTTTATTTTTCCCTAGTTCCCATTTGGGAATATTCTGGTTACTTAAGGGAGGCAGAAGCCTGTTCACCCTATATGTCTTTATTAAAAATGACTATGAAAGGTAGCAGAGTTCATTAGAGGAAACAATAAAAATATTGCAAGCAGACTTAGGGCCAGAAAAAAGAACACTGAAGACAAAGAAAAACTGAATGTTATCCTTTGCAGCTTAAAAACTCTAAACAAGATGCAAAAGTCTCTCATACATGGCCTTTCCTTGACAACTGGAAAAAAGGTGTTGTTGAGCAAGACCCTCACAGCATAAAGAACTTTTGAGTAAGGAAAGGGTGATTTCAGGACATTTAAACCCTGATAACTGTTTGAAGACAAAAGCAAAGAAAACAACAAACAAAACAAAACTTTACAAATATTTTCTCTATTTCCTCACTGTCCAGAAGGGTTTTCATTGCTGGAATTCTTGATAAAAGTTTCAAATATATGAAATATAATTTCAAATCTTATTTTGTTAATAATACGAATTCTCGATAATGTCAAATGTGAAACCCCAAGGCTGGCAATAATGCAGTTTGATTCTCCCAAAGAGGCAAATATTTTTGTCATTATTATGAATTCAATTGTAGAATGCTTACTGTGATCATTTCTTACAAGAACGAGTATTGCTCTGTGTGTATGAACATACATGCTATACAAACCCATTATGTATAATTGTTTCTTCCATCACATTAATTTAATTTAAGAAGTACTTTTATAAATTCACTTTGCCTTTAATAATGCTTTTAAGACATATTCAGGAGATAGATTTTAGCTTCAGTTATTCAATATGAGTTTACTTCTAGCTTCTAGGCAAGTGGCACAGTGCAGTGGCTTATGAACACAGGCTCTTCACATTAGAGAGCCTGAAATCCTCACCACCTGTGTGATCTTGGACAAGTCATTGAATCCCTCTATTTCTCAGTTTCCTTATGGGAATGATAACAGTACTTATCACTTATCACACTGTTAGCACTAATCATAGTGCATCAGGATGGTTTTAGTACCTACTTAATGCAGTGGTTATGAAGATTACAATAATCCATTGGTTAAATATAAGTTCCAAAAAGTTAACAATGTGACTATTATAAAAATATAAAATAAACATGAATCAAAGATATTATTCAATTCATTAATTAGTAAATAAACAAAACAGATGGCAAGGCTGATTCAAAGAGCATTTTGAAGGTCTGAGTATTTATAGGTATTTTGAAACAATATCAGTACAAGAGTTCTCGGTAAAATTCAAAGATGGTTAATGCCCTATGGGATTAATCCATAGCATTTGGGTTTATTTTTCTTCTGGATAGAAATTATTTGCATCTGTATTGCGAAAAGACATCTAAAAGTTAACATGTGGTTTCACTAAGTCTGAACTTTTCGTCAGTAGCAAACAGTGAATTTAACAAGGTGCATTTCCTAGATTATTAAATAATCCGGAGTAGGCCTGCTAGATACTGAAAGTACACCCCCTCGCATTGTTTACATGTCTCAAATAATTATTCTTAATATATTTTAAAGTACAAGGAACCTGCACAACTCTGTTATGAATGTTTGTATTGTTATGTATTTTGTAGACCAAAATGTTTTGTTCACCCCAATTAGTTTATAATTTTATTGGAGCATAGTGTTTGTCTATCATATTAGCAAATTCCTCTTACATATATAAGGACATCTACAGCGTTATTTAGGGTACACTGATGTCACACACTGCTTCTAGTACTACCAGAAACCAGAAGGACAACTATGAACTTACCACATATATTGATTGGTTGATTGTTTTTTATTTATCAATTATTAATTGAATGTCAGATAAGGAAGATACTACAATGAATAGGACACAGCTCCTTCTTTCATGGAACTGTATGTAATATTTATTTATATGTGGTATTTACTTAAAATTAATTTCTACTTCAAATGTCACTACATGTATCATAAACATTGATTAGAAAAAGCAAAACATTTTTAAGTGACATCAGTTTTTACCCAGGAACTTCTTCACATGACTCAAAGTCTCTGGAGCAAGCCCATCTTTCTCTTAATTCAAGATATAGGTGGCAGTATAATGTTGGTGTTCACAGTTAGAGCTCTCTAATTCTGCACATTAGTGTTTTAAACATCCAGAATATTTTTCTGTATATTAAAGTAACCAAGATTCAGTGAGATATCACTAAATGCACTCTAAACTGATTTTCTCAAATCCATTTTGCTGCCAGTAATTTCAAGATATTTATTTTTTCAATAAAGGGATTTTTCCAGAGTGAACAAGAGAAATCATAAGAAATCAATATCTTCATGACAGTAAACCAGAGTATATGTCAGAGTAAAAACTATTTCGGGGTTAAAAATTTTAAACAAGGGACAGTGGCTAGTAATTTTGTTAAGATCATATTGATGCTTCTATTACAAATATTGATGATTGGTTTTTAATTGAAGATATTAGTAATTCCTGATGTACTTAAAAATTGTATACACTTTTGATTAAATAGCAGGGGCTCCATCATTATTTTCATAAACAATCGAATATATAGATCTTCCCTTTCCAAAGGAAGATCTAATACTATCTTTGTGAGAACGGTGGTGTGTTTTGCAAAAGTGGCTAATTTACTTGAAGCCACAGAGAGTGGTAATGGTCTGCTTGGTAACTGGAGGGAAAGCATGCAAACGCTTCTTTGTCTCACTCAGACTAGTGTGGCCCTGGAGACGCAATCAGAGAGATCCTTAAGGAAAAGGGAAATCCCAGGGAACTGATGGTGAGGTTTAGCAGCCCACATGCCTTCTCATGAATGGACGATTTTCCTTCTGCCAAGTTTGGAGAATTTGGATTTCAGTTTATTAAGGAAAATCACAGGTCTTTAGGCACTTTGAACATAACACTTATGCTTCATTTGACATCTTCAATGTTGGAGATCAGATTCTGCTTGTTACATACAAATACGGAATGTTACTTATCTTCAAATGATAATAATGAAAATGGATATCCTTTTAGAAAATGGTGGACAACTCTCAAGAAGTCACCTCCTCAAAATCAGAGTCTGGGGACAAAATTGAGGTGAAGTAAATAGGCAGAGGGAAGTGTTGATGAGGCCATAAAGGGAGCGTCTGTGATTGGTGCTGTGTTATATTATATTTATTGTATTGGCTGCAGTGTGGTAAGGCTTTTCAAAGGAAGAGTTAGAATCAAAGATAGCGCAGGACAGAGGCTTTGGCCACAACAAATAAAAAAACATTACTTGTCCACCTTAGAAAAGTGACCACATCAGCAAGTGGTTTCCTGTTGAAGAAAAGCACTTGAAAAATCCAGAAGGGAATCAGAGAAATTGTTTTCTTTGTTTTGTTATTGGGAAGGAATAGATTTCATAAAGTATGAAACAGTGATAGTACTATTTGATCCAGAAAATTGAACCAAAGATATTAATCCATATTTTCAAGTGACAAGACTACAGATGATTCTAGAAAATCCACAAACTCAGAATGTTTGTATTGTATTTGTATAATGTTCTGTCTTAGAATATCTATTGCAATCATAGAACCAAAATTAAGATTTATTTTATTTTAAATTTTCAAGAGTTAGATATGCATTTTTGCGGGTGATTCAAGTACTTTGGCTTCTGATTTCATGTTTTTTCTGCCTACTTTACTTAGTGCCTAATTTACCGCTGATCAGCTCCTCTTCCTTGGGTGAGGTGTCTTAGATAAAAATGATAAAATCCACACAAATTAATTTTCAGCTCTAAGTAATCTTAAGAAGCTCATTGGGAACAAAGGTTTAATGTGCTCTCTAAAATAAAATTTTGAATTATCTGTAGATTCTGATTTTCCATTCCCCATTGTTACAGGTAATTAAAAGTTGTATTTATACATGAACTGAATTTGTTAGAAAATTCCTTTTAAAGTAATGAAAAGACACTAAAAATATTCTTATCTTTATCCAGGCATGAGACTGATTTTTTTAATGCTTAACTAATTGAACTTGAATGACACTCCCTGCTCATGTTATGTCAGGAAGTACAAGTTCCCTACTTTGTCAGTTATTCTGCAAGGTGGGTTTTTAAAAACTCGCATACACAAACTGAAGCCTGCAGAGACATACCATAAACTTCCAGACTTCTTGAGAGATAGGATGGAACCTATAAAAGGATCTTAAAATAATGTAAATAATATAAACATATCAAAAATATGGGAGAAAACAGTATAATTACTCACCCCTGCCCAGAAGGAATTAGAGAAATTTTCAAACCTGGTCTAGACCTACCATAGAATAGCTCATTGGCTAGATGTTTAAATGCTCTGTTCTCTCTGGCTCTTACCTGAGTGATGAAAATCCTGTTCAGGGAACCACGGAAGTTCATTAAGTTAACCTAGGAGAGAAGAGTACAGTTCCTGTGAATGTGGTGACTTTTTGCCTGCTTGTACTGAGACTAAATACGATATAATAGCTGAATGCCAGTTTTTCCTATATCTCCTCGCCCTTTTCCAAGTAAGTAGTTTCTCTCAGGGCCATCATGATAGGGATATATTTTTTGGCCCCAACTGGCAGTATGAGAGAACTTTGGGAACAAAATGTGAATGATTATTTTAAAGGTTGTTAAATTATGTGTCATTGCTTCTCAATTTATTTATTTAATAAACTGGCAAAATTATGATAAAGTTTTCTAAGGTTTCTTTAATAAAGGCTTTGAAATTTCTCAACTTTGAAATCTCAATTACAGAAAGCTATTTTCATGTAAATGATAGAAGCATATGTACTGGAGCTTTCCTCTAGGTTTTTAAGTCTTGGTGTTCAGAATCATATGAAAATAGTGCTTGCATAACAATCACATTTATTTATGACACAGAATAAAAAACGGTAGCATAGTTTGCAAAGAAAATTCAGATAAGAATGTGACTGGGGAAAGAAAAATTTTTTAAGAGGTAAGAGCAATAAAAATAATGATGAAAATACCTTCCATTATCCATTAATTACTTATGGACTTTCAAGCACATTCTAGGTGCTATGGTACTACTATCCATTCATGGAATTTACATGGTAATGGGTAAGACAAACAATACATAAATAGTACCAATATGACAAGATACATGCTTATGGAAACATATCAAAGTGCACTGGGAACACTAAGCTGGAAACCACTGACCTCTTGAGATGAAGGAAAGGTTGGCAGAGCTTTAAAGAGGATTTTATCTGAGAACGCTGAGTGTTTAATGGACATACAAGCAGGGAAGAACATTCCAATTGGACAGACTGGCCATGTAAGGCACAGAGGAGTGAAAGAATATGACTTTATGAGAAAGCCAAACGGGTAACAAGAATGAGTGACAAAGCTGAGTTTGTGAGAATATGCAAGGGTAAAGTACGGAATGCTAAGAAATCTTTATTTTTGCTTATAACCTAGGGGGAAACATTGATGCATATTACAGCAAGAAAATAGCATGAAGAGAAACAGTTTCCAGCTATTGTAGAAGAAAGATTTGCAGAAGCATAGATCAAACAGGTTCCATGAAACCAAACGTGATCTCATCCAAGTTCCCTAATACTATTTGAGAAATACAGAAATCCCTGGTCTCCGAATGATATCAGTACAAGAGGACTAGGAAAACAAGCAGAGTTTCTGCAGGCATGTTCTGGATACCATTTTATGGTGCCTAGACGTGATAGGAGAATGCAAGAAAGATTTCCCTATCTTTGGAGAGCATCCTGTGGGCTTCTAATACATGTCAGCAAATATCTTTAATATCTTTCTTTTTAGAGACAGGGTCTCTCTCTGTTACCCAGGCTGGGGTGCAATGGTGTCATCATATCTCACTGCAATCTTGAACTCCTGGGCTTAAGTGATCCTCTCTCCTCAGCCTCTCAAGTAGCTAGGACTATAGGCATGTGCTATCAGCTGGCTAACTTTTTTTTATTTCAGCATATTATGGGGGTACAAATGTTTAGGTTACGTATATTATCCTTGCCCCACCCAAGTCAGAGCTTCAAGTGTGTCTATCCCCCACCACACCTATTAGATGTGGATATACCCATCCCCTCCTCCCCATTCCCATCTGCCCGACACCCAGTGAATGTTATTACTATATGTGCACTTAAGGGTTGATCAGTTAATACCAATTTGATGGTGAGTACATGTGGTACTTGTTTTTTCATCTCTGGGATACTTCACTTAGTAGAATGGGTTTCCAGCTGGCTAATTTTTAAATGTTTTGTAGAGATGAGGTCTGGCTTTGTTGCCCAGGCTGGTCTTCAACTTCTGGGCTTAAGTGATTCTTTCACCTTGGCCTTCCAAAATGTTGGAATTACAGTGAGCCACTGTGCCTGGCTAGCAAATATTTTTTAATACATATGACCTTATTTAATCTTCACAACAACTTCATATAGTTGAACTAACTTTCAGAGAGGTGAACTCACCCAAGATCATATCACTAGTAGAGGCAGTGGTATGCCACTAAAATGGCATCTAAAACCCTGCCTATTGGGTGTTACAAACACTTTTTCTACAGAATCTCCTACTTCAAGTGGTACCTCTGTGGTTGGGCATATAGTAGCGACAACAGTTTTGAAACCCTGTCACCTTTCAGAGAGAAGCCTTTGGGACATGATTCTGAGCTGATCCCTCTCTGGTTTTACGGGAAAGCGGTGGTACAGTCAGAAGCCAGGTGAATGCAACTCTCTGAGGCAAGGGTGGGCCAATTAAAAGAAATCATGATGCTGAAGAAAAGAGAACAGATTCCAGAGATATTTGGATGCAGAACTGAGTGAATATAGTGACCCATTTGATACATGAAATGAAGGTGAGCCAGGCATTAAACGATGCCTCTTTTGGTATGTGAGACTGGATGAAAGAAGAAACTGTCCGTACACATATAGAATATGGGAGCAGGAAAAGGCTCTTGATTAGGAGATTAAATGTGACCTGAAAACAATGATACATATTTTAGTAATTATTAGATGCAGGAGAAATAAATCAGGAATTTTACAACAGCACATTTCATATATTTCTACTGATTAATTTATTGCAGGTCCAATCAAACAATAATATAAAGGGCTATAAAATTCATTATCAGTGAGGTCAGGACAGCTCTGAGGATTATTATTCCAGATCATTTAAATATATCAAATACAACTATAGGTTCTGAAACAGACACTACTTTTCTAATGAGAAATATGCAAATCACACTGGAGAGTCCATTTACTATAGCCATTGTCTGAAAAGTTGTTAAGGCAAGTACAACACTACAAAGAGGAGGAAAACAGATTTATTACCATGACATATTTTTATGTGCTTTGGCTATTGCACAATTTGAAATAACTGGCATAATAATGTTTCTTATAATCACTATCATCAAGTCTGAACATAATTTTTGGCTATGGGAGGAAAGTCACAAAATATGCTCCTTGGTATAAAAGTTCAGAAGATAAAGAAGGATGGTTGGAGAGACGGACAGTTCAAAGTAGAAACAAAGACTTTGCTTTGCTTTGTTTTTGAGAGTTTCTGTGTTGAAAATAGAATTTTATTATTTATTTGAATCAATATGGTATTTTTGGCTCTTTGTAGTCAAAAGTAATGCCAAGAATGTATTTCATAAGCAAATGATGTGTTGCACACCTATACACACATCCCAGTCCAGCACGCTGATGTTTGTATGCAGCTGTCAGTCTGATTCCCATCAATTCCAGTCCTGTTTCTACCCAGGGATTCACATATGGCTATGAATTCATTCATCCACCACCATGGCTGAGTGTCTACAACGTGCCAGGTACTATTCCAGGTATGGACGTGAGAATAAAACTGAAAAAATTCCTTTTTTAATAGGAAGAGAGATAATAAATAAATAGATAAATATAATTTCTAGGAGAGATATGTGCTATGAAGAGTGATAAATGAAAAGACCTGTTTTATATAGCTAAGCTTGAAATAGTAGCCAGGGATCCAATCATGCAGCATTTTACAGGGCATGAGAAGGGATATGTATTAGAGTAGGACCCGTAGGACTTGCTGATTGGTTAGATAAAGGTGAGAGGGAAAAAGAGGGGTCAAAAATGACCCCCATATTTTTGGCTGAGGCAACCAGGGGTTTAGTGGTACTATAACAAAAACAGAAAAGATTTTAGGAAGAATAAGTTTAGATGAAACATCAAGAAATTAATTTGGTGCATATTTATTTTGAAAAGTTGAGTAACCATACAAAGGAAAATGTATAGCTCTTTGATAATCTAAGTTGAGAAATGGGGCTTCAGGGGTGGGCCCCAAAGAAATCTGGAAGTCTTTGCAAATACAAGTTTTTTTTTTAAGACATAGGATTAGTTGAGAAAACCTTGGTTGTGGATGGAGAAAGAAAAAGGGCTGAAGATGGACTCCTAAAGCATCCTAATATCTAGAGGTCTTGAAAAAGAATTTGAGCTGTCAAGTAAACTGTGCATGAGCAAGAGGATCTTGAATCAGAAACTGTGATTTTCCCCGTCATAACTGAGAAGCAGCACACTGGAAAAACAAAATCTTTAAAAAAAGATACTAAGAAGAATGGGGACCACTGGGATTTTCTAAATCTAATATATAGAGTTACAAATTAGTATAGACTGTTAAAAATGTTTGTCATAGACAGTACATTATGGCTACCATTTAAAAAAACCATGCATTAAATGGAAAACTTCAGCTTTGTAACGGTAACTTACATTATATAGTATGTCATGCTGTCTCTTAAAAGTATTAAAATCCATATTTAGGGCAATATGATTACTCTATGGTTGCATTAATCTTGTAAATAATGTGCATTTCTATAAAACCTTAAATTTTACAAAACATTCTTCGATTAATCCAGACAACTGTATAAAATTTGGAAGGTAAATATTATCATCGCCATTAGGCACCTTAGATTCAGAGAGGTTAGTTGATTTGAATAATATCATCCGGCTAAGAGACAGCAAATCTATGACCCGAACAAGGATCTGAGGACTCCCAATCTATTGCTCTTCCCAAATTAGCATTAATTCTGTAGTTTGATTTCTTATAGAGTCAGAGGCAACGTGATTGGGTTGTGCAGGTTGTGCACTGCATGGATAAGCTGTGAATGGTCCCCTCAGACTGGGCAGTAAGCAACCCAAGCAAAACAAGCAGTGGCTGTGCTTACAGTGCTTTGCTTCAAATAGCCTCAGAAACATGGAGAGATAAGAGCTAAAACGAGTTTGTCATTCCATCGAGAATAATTATCCTTACAAAGCATAAAAAAGAAAAACTGAATTTTCAAAATGATTATTATTATTGATATGACTGTTAAATTTAAAATTCTTCAGTTTTCTTTGATACAGTATTTTATATCTTTCATTTTCCATAACCATTTTTCTCAATTCACTTTTCACTCACCCAAAGTTTCTCTTAGCAACACTTCTAAGTTTCTACCCTATTTTCTTCCAGCAGGCTCTTGGACCCATCCTTCCTTTTACGTTTTATCCCTATTGGCCATTAGCAAACCAATTAATCAGTGGCATTGGCCTTTCCCGGCAGCAGTACTCATACTGACTTTCATCCCTCTAACATTACTTCTGCTTTTACTTTTTTAATTTACCACATTGTTTTTTTCATTTTCTAACTAATTTTCAATCTGTTTTTCTTCATGGTTTAAATCTGAGCGTGCTCACCATATCGTGATAGACTGAGGTGTGGGTTTTCATCAGCCCTCTGCCTCCTCATGCTCCTGTTCTGTGAGAAGTTCACGAAGGCTCACAGTCCGATTCAGTCTCACCTCAATCCCTCCTTAAGAAAAAGGAATGAAATGAATTATATCTTTTTTATTCTTCTGAAATTTCCCAGCCATAATACACTCTGGCTGATCTATTGAAGCAATTGTTGCCCTTCCTTCCCTCTCCCCAACAAATAACCATTTTTTTGTAATGAAACATCAGGTTTAGAAGTCAAAAGCCTCTTTGACTTCCAGTAAAGACTTCTTTTAGAAGAGGCTTTTTATATATTTATTTTTTTGGTGAAGATCAATTATAACACCTGCATTATGAAAGGCATACCAGGTGAGGATATTTGGCTTGTTCTTTTTATAATTAACATTTCTCAAATACTTAATAAACATTTAATTAGAAGATCAATTTGAGAATGGGAATTAAATTTCATTATGAAACTTGGGACAGTGGTCTCATTGATCTGCTCCTATGACATTATCTACTCTACATGGGGAGCAGGACTATTATCAAATAACTGAAAACGCAATCACTAATATTTTGAGATTTGAGGGATGATGGGAAGATTCTATTTACAGAAGGTGTGGGAACATCAGGTCACTAACATTTTAATATAAAATAGGCTAATGGCATGCTATATTCCACGCTTTGTGGGATTAAAAATAGAGTACCATAAGGTCACTGGGTTTGTAGTCTAGGCTCAATTTCTCATTAAAAAACAACCACTTTAGCATTGGCCTTTCTAGTTCATGGATTTGATATGAGGATTAAAAGAGATAATGTAGTTGGAAGTATTTTAGAAAATATGAAGATTCATACAAAAATGTGACTTATTATGAGTTCCTGGAATTCTTTACAGTGGCTTTCACTGAAAGAACATAATACAGAAAACCTATAGATCTTAAAATTCAAACAATATTGTTCATAGATTAATTTAAACAATCTCTGTGTACCAAAAACATACAGCATTTAATATTTAGCATCTTTAGGCAGGAATAAAGTTGTGAATAAATCACTATTGGTATAGAATGCCAAATATTACCAAGGGGTTAGTTTACTTATTCGCAACCCTATTGTTACCTGTCTGAATCACCTAGAAAATGAACGAATATAACCCTCAATTGAACGATATTAGTTGATTTGACATAGTCAAAAATGCCTACACTGACTTTTGATTTAGTCATATTTAGTACCATTCAAGATAAATTTAAATTTGATTTACCTAAGTTAACAGTAAAATAGTCATGCAAAACTTTACAAAACATAAATAAGGTTTTAAGTTGCATTACTACTTGAATTTATAAATTCTTGCTGCTTTATTTTAGGTTTATTCCTTTCCCTCTAAGAGAGAAAACTACCAATGGTAATTATTGCAAATTTATGAAATTGATTTTAATCATGTATATTAATATTAATTATTAAGTTTTTAAAAAAATTTACCTTTCAAATTTAAGGAATGTAAAATATCATCACTTTAAGAAATAATATTGAATAATTATTCTAAAACATACTTATTAGCATATTTACAAATATCTAATTGCATCTTTCATGGTATGTGACTGTCCTGTTGCATATTTCTTAACATCTTGGAGATGACATATTTTTCTGTATATAAGCATAAATCATATTAAAACGATTCATGATTCTACAAATTCAGAGTTACTAAAAATTTTTACTCATGCCTATTTCTTTCATCTTTGCTTATCAGATTATAGAATTTAAGTTTGCTCATTATTACTATCTTCCAAAGTTGAGTTAAAGTATTTCTAGTCATCATAAAGAAACTCACATATACATGGAAACATGAAAAAGCAGAATATTAAATATTTTAAAAATTAAAAAATATATGTCATTGCAATATTCTTGAAAACAGGTTTAAATACTGAGTTAAATTGTTTACATTCAATATTTAATTTTTCCTTATTTTACTTAAGTTTGTAATTTGTCAACAGAAACCATGGATTTTTGGTTGAAATACTAATTAATATTGACTCTCATTTTGGTAAAGTTATAATACATAAAATATTGTTGCTCTCTATTAGCTGTATAATAAGATATTGTTACATATCTTATTATATATATATAATTCTTTTATTATCTTATTATACACATTAAAAGTTTGTAATCTTATATGTTGGCATGATGGAGATACTGGTTAATTCCAAAGTTTTTTCTTTAATAGACAGCTCATATTTTTCAATTTAAATTCTTTATATAACTTGCCAAATCCCAACATGAATATGAATATAGAAAATAAAAGCATAAAAAGGATTTTTGAAAAGGAATAGCATCATAATGATGATGTCAGATGTTTTTAAAAAAAACAAGAGAGAAAATAAAAGGGAAAGTCTAGTTAATATGAGATAATTTACTAAAATTCTCCTAGCATCCTTCCATGAACTTAGAGGATCCAAACACACAAACAAGATGAAAAATAAAACTGCCCCATAAAAATAAGCCAAAAGATAAAATAATTGTCATAAATATGTAAAAATATTGAAAAGTTAACCAAAAACTCATATCACCTTGTACCAATTGGATTGGTAATTAAAATAGTTATATATGGGTTAGGTTGTGGGGAAATGAACACAACCATACAAATTTACAATAACAGTTGGTAAAATCCTTTTAAATAAAACCTTGGCAGTATGCAACACATCCCAAAACACTCATGTCATTGATATCCTGTTGCTGATATTTAACATTCAGAGATGATTTAAATGAAGTAAAACAGCATGCACATGAGAATTCACTGAGCTGTTTTCAATAGGGAAAAACTGGTAGTAAAGGCTCTCTGTTATTCTACATGTAATATAATGTTGAAGGATATTTTTTATTTCCTGACATTTCAGGCCAAAGCTGAAGACAAAAGGCAAATATCCAATATATAAGTTTGTAAATCCATCAATAATATGCTAGTTATTAAGGCTGGTCAAATTCCTGCAGAGCTTAAGGAGGGATTCCAAAGTTACCTGGCTATACCATCCTCCACTCCCAACACCTGGGACTAGGCAAGTGGGAGGCCTAGGCTGTGTATTTAAGGAGGCACTTGCACAGCCCTGAGTAAATGCCTCCTTAAATCTTGTGCTCTAGGCTTCTTTCCCAATGGATATGGGCTTAGCTTGTAGACTTGATAATATGCCCATAAGATACATAAACAGGGGAAAGCAAAATTAGAGAGCGGCAGAGCCAGGGGATTGGAGGTTGGGGGGCTAAGAAAGGAGGGCAGTGGAGGAGGCTATAAGCCCACTGTTTGGCATGACAGCGTTGCTGGTCTCCTATGGGCCAAATGTACCCAGGAAGAAATTCAGGTTTGAGCCATCATCTTCCACCATTCCTTCTGTTCCCCAGATCCTTTTGCTGCTGGAGTCGCCTCATTTTATGAGTGGCCTTCTTGGTGGGGTACTTAGCAGGATGGCTTAAAAATACAGGCATCTTCCAGGTTTTCCACTTGATGCGTAAGAAACATGTAACCTTACCATGCCAACCAGTGGGCCTGAAGTTTCTTCACTGTCACCCTTCCTTTAGCCCTATCCACTTGTGCATGGATTATTTTTAAAGTTCCTATCACAAACTCTCTGGTCTCTATGTCTATTTTTGTCAGTAACATCAACACTAGGGAAGATTTAAAGCTTTTGTTGTATATATGTATGTATGTATTCAGTACAGCTTTCTGCAGGTTTTGTGTTTCATTCAGAGGGCTGCTTGCTTTACATCTTAGCCGAAGTCTCTCTGCTGAAAGCTTTCAAACAAGAAGCAAATAACATGTGCTGAATTCCCAGAGTCACACTGCATTTGCACAATTCTTTATAACAACCGAGAAAAAAATCACAAGAACACTTGTTTTTCTTCCTAATGGTGTCTTTTTGGGATTCTAGAATTGCAGAGTGTCGTTTCTGAAGGTTATCAGACAGGTTCCACAGAATTTGTACTTGTCAATTCCATCTATGACAAAGAATATCTTTCTACTAACTCTCCTAAATTTGACAGAGTCGTGCTTTATATAGCATGGTTTCATCAGCAACATGAGCAGTAGTACTGAGGTGGTATTTGCAAAACCAATGAATGATGAAAACGTTGACATATATTTAAAGCAGCTCAGTAATCTTACCATTTGTCTTCTTTAACTTTTAAATTTAAACTTTCTTTATATCACCTGAGTAAAAGCATCTGAAAGATTGCCTGCAATAGCGGCCAAGTCACATTCCAGCTGTGCATCTCATTTGTAAAATTTAACAGTTTGCAGTATGTGAAAACATTGCTTAGCTCATATTCAGAACAATAACAAAAGGCCACATCTCTCAGCAATGCAACAAGTGTAGTACTCCCAACTGGTACAGTTGCAAGGACTGGTAAATAATGTTTTGCTACTTAAAGTGTGTACCATTCTGTGTAAGAATTTTACATTGAGGATGGTAAGGACTATTACCTGACTTTTCTCTTTGCATATCACTTTTTTATTGCTTACAGTTCTGTTTATAACCACTCATAAAGTGATCATCACTATCAAAGATTTTTTAATTGACCATTTGTGTATAATGATACATTACATGTTATATGGAGAGGTACTTCTCACCTTTCAGGGACTTAAAATCTAAGAAAACAATAATAATGTGGACTAAGACAATTCAAAAAGCTTTGTCAAATGAAGTAACTTTTTCCCTATTATAGCTTTCAAATGTATGGCTACCAAATCAGCAAAGATGATACTTTTCCTATACATTGGTGAACATAAGAACTAGTAAACATAAGAAATACAGCAACATTTCATTTCACATGGGGGGTGTATGTGTGCTTGCTCACACACGTGCATGAGTGTGGCTATTTCCAAATTCAGTAAAACTGTAGGCTCATAACATGCAAACTGGTCTACTTTATGTATATCATACTTACATTTATAAAATGCTTTTATAATCCATTTAAAAAGTTGGATAACAATCATGAGATTTTAAAGGGGTGGGGGCAATAATTATTACACCGGTTTGCAGGTCAATACACAAAGACAGAAAGAAAGTTAGAGACTTGACTAAGATGATACCACTAATAAGAAATCCAGGTGGTATTAGTTCATTGAACTTTCATTTGCTAATTGAACATACATTTATTGATTTTGTTGACTTTTAGTCACTAGTCACTGGGTACACAAGGATTAAAGACACATTCTTTGTCCTTCAGAAGCTTATGGCACACTGAAGGAGGGGTAGATATTTTTAGACATTAATTATACTCACATGTAATAAGCTCAATTATAAATTTATACAAATAAGAGCTGTAAGAGCCCACTAAATTAAATAACAACTTTTAGAGAGGCTCTGGGCAGATTTTGTTGAGGATGTGATTGCTAAGTGGTTCTGAGTTAAGAAAATCAAAATGGCAAATTAATCTGGTCTAGAGATGAAGTTGGAAATACAGGTGGGGCCAGATTGTAAAGAATGTTTACATCAGGTTCAGGGCACTTGCCTTTATTACTCTTCTACCCACTTGCTTTTGCCACACCCCACTGACCTCTAAGTACTACCAAAACAAAAACAAACAAATTATATAAAATATAGAAAGAATAGTTTAAACATAAGAAAAATCAAGACAGCATTATTATAGAAACTAATTAAAGAGAGAATTCAAGAAATATTTTCTGTAAATTGTAGTCAAATTCTGCCAAGTGAAAAGATAAGATGAGGGCTAAAGATGGTTTTTTGGATTTAACAATTTGGAGGTCACTGGAGATTTCAGTACAATTACAGGAAAATAATATTTTGTTAGCCATTCTACTAACCTCCTCTTCTTGACTAGAATCAGATGTTTGCAAACTTTGTCCTTTCCTAAAACACATTTTCCTGTCATGTTTCAAATGTTCTCAAGGCTCAGTTCTTTGCAAATGAAACTGAAAAAATAATACAGAACTAATGCATTTCACAAGAGTAGATGGGTTAACTTATTCCTCTATGAACACTTGGATTTAATAATTACCCAGATTGCTTTTGTTTTATATACCAGAAAGGGCAAACACACCTTCATTGATGTGCTGCAAAGAGGAGGGAGAGGAGTGAAATGCCAGCGGTGGGAGGGAGGGTCACTTGTTTTCAGAAGGGAAGTTACTAAGACATTCCCATATGCTATATGAAGAATGACCCTTTGGCATCTGTAGTCATCAATAGCTTCTAATTTTGCTTTTAGAGGAGAGTATGTTAAGAATTTTAATTTGCAAATGTCAAATAACTGTAGAAATTTACACTTTTGATCATGTTATTCCGCTTGTCAAAAACTTTCAATGTCTGTGTAGTGATAAATCGTATAACCCCAGATCATCAATGTGTAACTGGTCATCAGTTTCTTCTTCCATAAAATGGCTGATGCTTTCTCTTTAATTATTGATCTGAGAACTCAATAATAACATATATAAAGCAGCTAATACAGTATATGCACCTTCAAATACGGTAATTAAATAGGAAATAAAAGACAAATCCATAAGCTCATTTGTTATCTGGTATCAAGCTACTTTTGTAGTATATTTCTTGATCCTACCCTAAGTATGCGTTGCATTTGAAATATACTAGGCTATTTGAATATATTTGAGTATATTTGAAATATACTAGGCTACTATCTTTTAATTAAAAAATTAATCTCTTCTACATCTGTGTCAGTTCATATATAACACACATATACATTTTGATTCACCCATAATGTTCTAAATCTGATCATCTTCATCTATCAAAACACTGCAGATATCATTTTTAATGTCGTGCTTTTGAGTCTCCTCTGCTTATTATTGCCAAAAGTTATTTTCTTTCATGAATTCTCATGACACATTTTTTGCTACCTTGTCAGAATTGTATTTTTATGGAAAATACTATAAGTTGACTCACTCAATACGCTTTTCACATTCCTTGACCTTCTTTTCCTCAACCATAGAGACTGAAAAATGGTAAGTAACAAAATCAGGTCACAAAGATTTCCTTATAATGAAGAAGCCCATAGCTTCTTCAAAGTTTTTTGCTTATTTTAACACTTCAAAGATATAAAGGAAAACAAATGTTGGTACCAAATTTCTCCTGTGCTGTCTGCACTTCCTCCCCTCCTCTGTAAGAGCAATTTTCAGGTAGCTACATAGGTGTGTCAACACTAGAATCGTAATCATCTCCTTACTAATTAGACTACATAGTCAGATCTCAATTTACTAGTCTACAAGGAGTAAGGACAGCTGGAAGGAAATAAGTAGTATAGAAGCTGGAAGAAAAATAATTATTTATAATCTGTTTATATATCAGATATATTCATATTTATTATGTCTTTTAATCATTATGAGATATTTGCTAATTGCTCTCATTTTGCAGAATTTTATACGCTTTTACAGATAAATTAAGGCTTAATATGTGAAATTTTAAAAAGTCTAACTCATAGAAACAGGGTAGAATTGTGGTTACCAGGGTCTGGGGTCGGGGGTAGTGATATTATGGAGATGTTGATCAAGGAATACAAAATTTCACTTACATAGGAGAACTCAGTTCAAGAGATCTGCTGTACAACACTGTGACCAGTTAATAACAATGTATTACAGACTTAAAAATTTCTGAGACAGTAGAGTTTAAGAGTTCCATAGCTGGGCAGGGTGGTGCCCAACTGCTTGGGGGGCTGAGGTGGAAGGATTGCTTGAGCAGAGGAGTTCTAGGCTGTAGTGAGCTTTGGTGGCATCTGTGAATAGCCATTGTACTGCAGCCTGGCCAACATAGGGAGACCTTGTCTCTAAAAAAAATAAAATATAATAAAGAGTTCTTACCACAAATAAATAATAAGTGTGTGAGGTAATGCATATGATAATTAGCTTGATTTAGCCATTGCATAATGTACAAAACATCATGTTGTACATCATAAATATATACAATTTGTGTTAAATAAATAAACTGAAAGCTGAGATAAATTTGGTAATTTTGCTGAAATAATGCATGAAGGTGTATGATGATGGTGCTGAGCCCCAAACTCAAGAGTTTTTGACCTTATGTTCTCAATCATTTCTAATGGTACCACATTGCCTCGTTCATTACTTTAAATGTGAAAGAACATACGACCAGGCACAAGATACCTTTTACCTTTACCAGGTAGATCTTATATAGCCTGGTAACCACTTTTTAAAATGCTAGAAAGATCATTCCAGTGGGTTTCTGGAGATGGCTTCTACAGGCTCATGAGAGTCAGTGGGCACACTTCTTCCTGACTCTGTTCAGTGACTTCAACACTGATAGCTTGAAATTAATCATAGTGGGAGTATTTACTGTATGAAAACTGGTGAACCCAGCAAATCATGGCTCTTTCTCTTCCTCCCCCAGATGGTTTTTAAACGTTTACCAGAATACCACTAGTCAAAACACTTTCATTCAGAATCTTTAGAAGCTTTTTTATAACTTTAACATTAATCTCTTTTCTTTGTTGTTATATACTTTTCAGAGCTGAGTTTCACTGGTTGACATTTGAAATATCATTGTCATGTCCTTTATGCTTCAAAGACTTCCCACTATTAAACAATAAAGGCCATCAATTTCCCTTTCCCCTATTTACTCACAGGGCTTCTTTGCTCTTTTTTAAAATTGTAATTTCAATGTGTACTTGTGCCAAGAACTATTACATTCAATTCGTTTGAGTGCTTGTCTCTAGAGATGCTTTAGTTCACAATAGAACTACATTTAATGACCTGAAAATAACATAACTGCAAGGGCAGATCTCTGGTTAATCATTCAGAGAAGCCAATGAGCCAGGGTATTAGATAATCTCCAATTTTGTGACCATGGTTCATATATAATTTTAAGTATTTCCTAAATGAGAATCTAAGAAGTGTGAAGTAAGAAGACTTTCTGAACTATGAGAAGAAATAAGTTACTGAATTATTTGAAATCAGCAATATTCACTAGTACCTGGACTATAGCCTATTGGTATATAACAACAAAGTCAATTATCTGGGAAAGAACAAGAGAAACTTTTAATATTCTAATCTTGTAAGAGTTGATAGAAGATCTATCCTGGATAGATGAGCTCAATGTATCCACATAATGGTCAGGTGCTTCTTAAAATTAATAACTCCTAAACAAAGTTACTAAATATTTTTGCTTCTTCACATGATTTATAAACTGGGTCAAAAGCCACAACTTGGGCAATTTATTTTCAAGATGTCATATAGTTCCTCACCTAGCTGAGTTCATATTGAAATAATTTACAAACCAGTAAAGGAGGAAACAACTGAGCCATTCTTAGAAACTAGTGATACCTGACATCTTCCTGGACAAAATTTCAGGAATTTCTTCTTGAAATAGTGTTAATCTAGTTTGATAGAAACCATAGAAGATGCAAAAATAACAATAATTCAATTTTACCTCCTTCAAAAAAGATATATGTATATATGTAAGGTAAGTAAAGATAATGCTGACAGACTCAATCTATCATACTCTAAGTGAACAGTCAAAAAAATGGTATCAAAAGAAAATTTGAGGACAAATAGAAGGTTTATTCCTAGGCCTACTGGCTGCTTGGAGCTCTGGCAGGCATACTAACATCCAGAAAGGTGTGATCTAGCCAAGCATAGAACTAGACACCACTAGAATTTATTGTGGCAAAGACAATAACGGAAAATGGAATTAATAATGATGTTTTGATAAAAGAAAGTACTCTTGGGACTATTTGTTCCCTCCGTTCCTGACAGCCTACAGAGTCTGTAAATGATAAGGAATTCAAACAATGACTTATATCAATTTTTAACAGAATCCATATAAATGCCATTTGGCTATAAGTTGAAATTTAATAAACATACATTTTCTTCAAAGGAATAAACAAATCAAAAAATTACTCATTAATGAAAATAGACAAAGACAAAATAGAAAAGCAGCAGCAGGAAAACACTAAAAATTGTTTGGTCCAGGTAAAATTGAACCTGATATTTATAGTACCTGCCTAAAAAATCCAAGATGAACTCATGTATTATAAGGGAAAAATAACCAGATTGTGTATCCAGACTGGGTAAAAATAAAATTTATTAACATTTTGCTTGCAAGAAAAATTCAAAAGTAAAATGACTCAGGCCAACAAACCTTAGGTAAACCTAAAGAAAGAAAGGAAAATAAGGCTAATATTAGACAATATGAATTTAATTAAAAAGATAAAATGGAGTAAATTTCACATAGGAGGATCAGAAATCATATATCTTTAAATGCCTAATGCCCAATAATGAAGTCCCACAATATACAAAGAAGTATCAGACAGATAAGTCCAATGGGAAATGAACAATTATAGAGAGAGACTTTAAGGTATCTCTATAAATCAATAGGTCAATCATGTAAAATAAAACAAGAATATGGAAGTGTTGAATATAGTGATGAACATTAGTGATGTACCAAATATGGAATTTGCTGCTTTTTAAGCGTATAGTAGAATTTTACACAAATTAAACACACGTAAGCCAAAAAAGAAAATCTTAGTTAAGCATCTCAGTTAGAAACCACATTTTCTGACCACAATGTAATACTAAACCTAAGCATCAAGTGAAAATATTTAAACACAAAAAACCCCAAACCTTGACATTCAAAACATCTTAAAAATAAACTTCAGAACAAAGAGGAACATGAATATTCAATGGTACACTATTTGGTTTGCAAAATTGAGAGTGACATATAATTCTAATGGAATTTCTCTATAAATATAATTATACACTATTTGTTAGAACATGAAACAGAAAAAAATATTGCTGAGACAAAATTTTTAGAAGAATTCAAATTGACTTTGCTTCTGATTTGATCTTCTGTGGTCCCTAATTCCCAGGCCACACCTGGTACCAGTCCATATAGCCTGTTAGGAACCTTCAGTATCCTTAGAAAAATTGTCTTCCAGGAAACTTAGGAACTGGGCTTCACAGCAGGAAGTGAACAAGGGGTGAGCGAGTGAAGCTTCATTTATATTTACAGCTGCTCCCCATCACTCATTACTGCCTGAGCTTTGCTTCTCCTCCACTCCCCATGGCTGCGGAAAATTTGTCTTCCACGTAACTGGTCCCTGGTGCCAAAAAGGTTGGGAACTGCTGATCTTATCTATAGAAAGATCTAAAGTCTCCACCAAAAAATTCTTAGATCTGATAAATGAATTCAGTAAAGTTACAGCATACAAAACCAACAGACAAAAACAGTGGCATTTCTATACACTCATAATGAAGTAGCTGAGAAGGAAATCAATAAGGCAATTCCATTTACAATAGCTGCAAAACAGAAAAACCCCTAGGAATAAATTTAATCGAGGAGGTGAGGTGAAAGATCTCTACAGTGAAAACTATAAAACACTGATGAAAGAAATTGAAGAGGACACAAACAAATAAAAAGATGCCCCATGCTCCAGGATTCAGAATATCCTAAAAATGGCCACACTTCCCAATGCAATCTACAGATTCAATGAAATCTCTATCAAAATACTAACATCATTTTTCACAGAAATACAAAAAAAACTATCCTAGTGCATAATAGCTAAAACAGCATGGTATTGGTATAAACACAGACATGTAGATCAATAAAACAGAATAGACAACCCAGAAATAAATCCATTACAGTCAACTGATTTTCTGCAAAGGCACCAACAATATACATTAGGGAAATGACACCCTCTTCGATAAATAGTACTGGGAAAACTGGATATCTATATGCAGAAGAATGAAACTAGACCCTTATTTCTCAGCATATACAAAAATTAACTCAAGGTAAAGGCTTAAACATAAGACCTAAAACTACAAAAGTGTTAGAAGAAAACTATTAGGGAAAACACTTCAGAAAATTGGTCAAGGCAAAAAATTTATGGCTAAGACCTCAAATACACAGAGAACAAAAAGAAAAATAGACAAATGAGACTATATTAAACTAGAATGCTTCTGCACAGCAAAGGAAACAATCAACAGTGAAGACATGACCTGTTGAATGGGATAAAATATTTGTAAACTATGCATTTGACTAGGGAATAATATCCAGAATATATGGAACTCAAGCAACTCAACAGCAAAAAAAAAAAAAACACCCGAATAATCCCATTAAAACGTGGGCAAAGGATGTGATTAGACACCTCTCAAAAGAAGACATAAAAATAACCAACAGGTATAAATATTAGGGAAATGCAAATCAAAACCACAATGAGATATCTTACTCCAGTTAGAATGGCTATATTTAAAAGACAAAAAAATAACAGACATTGCCAAAGATGTGGAGAAAGGGAACTCTTAAACATTGTTTGGAGAATGTAAATTGTTTCAGCCACTACAGAAAATGGTATGGAGATCTCAAAAAACTAATGAGAGAACTACCATATGATTCAGCAATTCCACAACTAGGTATTCATCCTAAGGAAAAGAAATTGGTAAAGGAATATCTGCATGCACATGTTTATTATAGCACTAGTCACTACAGCGAAAATATAGAATCAACCTAAGTGTCTATCAGCTGACAAATGGATAAAAAATAATTTAGGTTAGTAAGTATGAAATGGATGATTTCCTTAGGTACTAAGTTTGACAGTTGATATCTCTCACATTTCACTTTGATACTTCTTGTTTTATTTTTATTGTGAAAGTACAGCCTCACTCTTTCAAATGCTCAATTTGGCTTGTGATTATCTTTCAAATTTTTTTTAGATCAATTTTTGTGAAACCATGGATAGGTCAAAAATTCGTGTTATTTTCAAGCATGAATTCCGTCATGGAACCAATGCTGCACAGACAGCTGGAAATATCAATGAAGTGTCTAGGAAGGTGTGGCTAATGAATGCACAGTATGTCTCAATGGTTTGAGAAGTTCCATTCTGGTGATTTTAATCTTAAACATGAGCCGTGGTCAACCTGAGACCAAGGTGGATAATGATGAGCTGAAAGCTGCAGTGGAAGCGAATCTATCTCAACGTACACAAGAATTAGCAGCAAGGTTTGACATTACTATTCCAACAATATTGGATCATTTGCAACAAATCAGTAAGGTAAAGAAGCTGGATAAATGGGTACCACGTGAATTAAACGAGCATCAGAAGAGAAATCATCTTGAAGCTTGCTTTTCTTTGCTGTCACAACATAAAGGCGAACCATTTCTATACTGTATCATTATGTGTGATGAGAAATGGATTCTTTTTGACAATTGCAAGTGTTCGGCACAATATCTGCATATAGATGAAGTACCGAAACATAGTCCAAAACTGAATATTCATCAGAAAAAGCTAATGGTGTCTGTTTGGTGGTCCAGCACTGGTATTATCCACTACGGCTTCATGAAACCTGGTCAATCGATAACAGAAGATGTCTACTGCAACCAATTGGATGAAATGATGAGGATGCTTGTACTTAAGCAGCCGAGACTGGTAAACAGAGACAGGCCAATCTTCTTGCAAGGCAATGCTCAACCACATGTTACACCAACAACGCTGCTCAAACTAAAGAGACTGGACTTGGAAACTCTTTTCATCCAACATAGATTTGTTCCCCCAGTTTCATGATTTATCAGCCCTTGGCTTTAAGACAAATCATTTAGTTTCTCTGGGAATCACTTTCCTCTTCTGTAAAATGGGGATGATCCTTCTTGTCCAGATGTGAAGATAACATGTAACAATATATTTGTTTCTGGGAAAAGTGATGTTCCAATATGTGACACTGGTTTTAATATAACCTTTTTTAATCACTGCTGAAGTATTGTCCATTTTTAATTTCACAATAGTATGATGCATTCATATACTTCTTAAAAAGTGCAACATCTCGACAGATTTTCTCTCTTAGTCCTGAGGTTAGCAATGAAAGGTTGCAACTACTTTCAGTGAGAGGGGATACCTGGGATGATATGCATTGGAAGGAAACTTGCATAAAATTCAGCTAAATCTTGGCAAACTTGTTTGGGGCAAAAATGAAGTTTGTTAGAATTTCAACACATTTATTTGAAGGCCCTTTTTAGGATTATAATTATAAGGGAATGAATGTTATTTTCTCTCTTCTGATACCTTCTAAAATTGATGGTGGCCAATTGAACTTAATCCGGAAAGAGAGGGACAAGAAAGATCAGATCCACAGATGAATATGAAAAATGGTTCTCAGAGCATTTGAAATCCATTCTTTTTTTCTAAAAATAGAAAGGATCCAAATAATAGAATCTAGACTTTGGTCATGAAAGGTAAGACTAGAGAGCTCCACTGCTTTTATTTCAACCATAATTATAAAGATTAAAGGGTCCTTCGCTTGTCAAGCTGCCAAGACTGAAAAGCAGAGCTTAAAAGTTGCCTTGAATTATTAGTGCCGTGGCTACACTGGAAAATATGCAGACAGAATGTTGCAATGAGTACTCTCCAAATCTGGAACTTATTATTTCAAACATTATTTAATAAAAAGGCATGAAAACATGTGATTCACCTATTCATTGTTACTTATACCATGTAACTTAGCTACCCTTGCCTGTAAGATGGAGCCAAATTAGTCTTTTTTTGATGCTATTTAGCATTAATGCAGTACCCTGAAATCTTGTTTGCTGTGGTATTTAGAAAACAAAAGCATACTTTAAATATTTTCCAAAATATCACTAATGCCTCAAAAGCCAAGTATTAAAAGATCAAAATATATATGACTTGTATTTAATGGTAAAAAAAAAAAAAAAAGATCAAAATATAATTATAAATAAGAGCTTTTCAAGCCTAGGTATTTGCAGATAATCTTGACTATTTTAATGTACATACTGTTTTCTACTTATATAAATTATCCCAAAGAAGATTTTATTCTACTAATTTTTACTATAAGTGTGCTAATACACATAATAATTATAAGATAAGGAGATAACACAAAAAAAGAGGAAAGATTCAAGAGAAATTGAAGCCAAAGGTCTCTGAATGTTGGATAAGGTAGAAAGTTAAGCATTGCAAAAGATGAATGGTTATCAATAACTCTTGATTTAATTGAAATATTTTTTGTTCAATATTAGCTGGCATTGTTTTGAAACAGATGAAAGACTGAAAATGTAACCCTATATTGTCCATTTTAAAAGAGAACAGAAATGACTATAGCAATGTCAATTTATATTTTAAAAAGAAATAAAGATAGTTGAACACTAAAGTGGGTTATTGAGTAAGATTATATAATTTTCTTTTCTTGAGGTTTTATTATATAAGAGAAATAGTCATCTGTCTTGGAGATCGTAGATACAGAAGATTATGTTAGGAAGCTTATCTGGGTTTTTGTCCTTGTAATTTTATGAAACAGTTTGAATGAGTGAAATACCATAGACAGAGCCACCATTGAACAGAGAAAGAGAAATTCTTGAGATTATTTTTAGAAAATCACTCCCACACAAATATGGTTATAAAGTGATCAATGACATGGCTTGTTTATAGGTGCTCCTAACCTAGGCAACACACGAGTCAGAGAAGTTTCCCTCTGACGCTCTTTGTGCTGAGCACAATGGTTTATTCAGTCCAGAGATACAGAAATGAAAAAAACTTAATTCCTGTCTCCAAGGACTCACTAGCCCAATTGCAGAGAAGAATTATTCAAATAAATACAAACAGCATGGTGAGTGTAGCATGTATCCTCACAAAAGGTTTACAGCTAGTGTAGAGGAGTGGGTTACTTTCTAGGGAAGGAAGAAGTCTGGGAAGGAAAATAAACACTTCCATATTTTGGTATGACTAAGAATTTGCCAGGTGGAAGAAAGGAAGAAAGCTGAAGGAAGAACAAAAAGGAAAACCCCATGCATCAGGGAAGTGTGAGTAGTGCCCTATTACTGAGCATAGTTCGCAAGGCGGCAAGCTAGAGTGCCTGGAAGTAAAGTTGGAAGAGAAATTCAGATAAAGAAGGCCCCGGAAGGGTGAGCTACAGGGTTTGGCTTATTCCCAGAATGAAATGGGGAACCACTAAAGGATTTTAAGCATGAGACAAAACTAATCCCTAACAATTAATCTAGTGGCAGTATGGGAAAAATGATTCATGAGGGTAAGGTTAGATTCAGGGAGATGTTTGGAAAGTATTATTAATAAAAGAGTCCAGGCTAGGCATATTGCATAAGTAATGAGTAATCAGAAAATTAGAGCAGATTTAGGAGACCCATCCAAGGGTAGACTGACTGCATCTAGTTGGGCATAGAGAAAAATTAAAAAGAAGGAATCTGGGAGAGTACGTCTTACATGGAATATAAGAGGTTTAAACATTTAGAGGAGGAAGAAGAGTTTAATTATGAACCTGTTAACTGGGCCTGGAGGTCACTGATTTGTCCTTGTAGCAATCTCCAGGGTTTTTAGCTTAATAGGGAAGTTTGAGCTGGCTATGCAGAAGGGAGGGGAATTTATCCCAATGCATGATATGTCCTACTGGTGCTACTCAACATGACTACTTGTATTAGGTCATGGCATTAAATAACACTGTATCAGATAGTGAATAATTTATTCCATTTTTTATTTCCTTCCCCTTTGGATTAACCCCTTGAGAGACTTTTACTTACATGAAAATTTGTTCTTAACTTTTGCTAATCTCCCATTTAAGCCAGAAGAATGTTGGCTTCAGGCTCAAGCCCTTTAGCTGACAATAAACACATGATTAAAATGTAATAACATCACTATGTTTTTTGTTAGATTATTTTTTAGCACTGCCTCTTATCTGTGGCACTAATATTGATTTTCCATTAATTATAATGATACAAATTTTATTTTTATTTATTTATATTTTAAAATATGTTTTAATTTTATGTCATGAACTTATGTAAAGAAGAGATAATGCAGTTTGCAGGTATGGAAAAAAATCATAAAGGCAGTATGTGTTGGAACTTGGCTATAGCAAGAGGGGGCCATTAATAGGCAATGCTAGACATGAGATTCATCTTCATATTTGGAAAAACTAGGATTCATCGTCTCATTTAGAGTTAACTGAAATCACAGCAGCTGATGGAATTATTTTATGAAGTCTAGGAAAGATTCCTAACTTTCATGGATGGGCTTCAGCAACTGTTAATTGTCTAAAATTACCTGCAAATCTTTGTATCTATGTGTACTTTTTTCACTTAAGAAGAGACAATATAGTTGTTTGTTTTTGTTTTTAGATTCTTAAAGGGATCTTTGACCAAAAGAAAATAAGAAAAATGGAAATGAACAGACAAGAGAGCTGAGGATGGACAGTGCAAGAGGATCACCAAATGAATGGAGAAGTAAAATTCAAAGACATAGGCAGCGGACCCAGAGAGTGCTGTCACAGACTTCAAGGGGAAAAGAGGTATCTCTGAGTCTAAGAGAAGAGACAGTATAAACAATGGTTATCTTTGTCAAATGTTGCTATCCTTCAGTGAACTAAAGTTTCAGAGATCAGTAGTACCCTCTGACTTAATAACATAGTGACTCTCGCCAAAGCAATTTCATGGGGTAGTAGAGTGGAAGCCAGACTGTGGTGGAAAAAGAGTTAATAGGTGTGGAGAAGATGGTGACAAGAAATAAAAATTAGTATTTTCTGGAAGCTGACTGAGAAAAGAGGAATAAACTGGGCCCTAGCTACAGGATGTTTGGGATCACAAGAGGCTTTTCTGTGTACTGGTTTTATGGATGGGAGTGATACAATCTTAATAATACATTTAAATGATGGAGTCACTAAATAAAGAAAAGGTTACAGTTGCAGGTGATAAATAGAATGGTTTCTAAAATAAAGTTCAGATTGGAAAGGGGTGGTTGTGGGATCCAGAGCAGAAAGGGAGGTCAGCTTGACTATAGGACCGGAGGGAAGGAGAGAGTTAGCAGCCTTAAGGGAGATTCATTCCGGACAACCTCTGACTTCTTAGTCAAGAAAAATCATCCTGAGAGTGAAGCGGGCAGCGGGCAGACACAGAGTTAGTTTTGAGCAGCATGCCGAGCTATGTGCCAGCTGCTAAGGGAACTGGAGAGAGTGCCAACCAATTGTAAGAAAGATCTGATGAGAGTCTGTGGGTCCAAATGACATTAGAAACTGAGTCTTTATGGGATCCTCAATTGCAATAGTTTATACAAATGTCCCAGTCAGCACTTAGCTTTAGGAATGCTTTTTGGGGGTTTCTAGGAAATGGCACTGTCTCTGTTCTGAGTCATGATAGTTCCCTTTCTGACTTGTACCTGGAATGCCATCTCTTACCACTTATTAAAGCAGCGGTCCTCAGCCTTTTTGGCACCAGGGACTGGTTTCATGGAAGACAATTTTTCCACAGACAGCGGTCGGGGTAGGGGATGGTTTCAGGTGATTCAAGCCCATTACATTTATAGTGCAGTCAAACCTCTCTGCTAATGATAATCTGTATTTGCAACTGCTCCTCAGCACTAACATCATTGTCTCAGCTCCACCGGAGATCATACAACATTAGAATCTCATAAGGAACACACAATCTAGATTCCTTGTGTGCACAAAT
>CAUYRT010035354.1:0-15992 GCA_963574885.1 Lepilemur ruficaudatus | reverse complement strand
TTTTTTTTTTTTTTTGAGACAGAGTCTCACTCTGTTGCCCAGGCTAGAGTGCCGTGGCCTCAGCCTAGCTCACAGCAACCTCAAACTCCTGGGCTCAAGTGATCCTCCTGCCTAAGCCTTCAGAGTAGCTGGAACTATAGGCATGTGTCACCATGCCCGGCTAATTTTTTTCTGTATAATTTTAGTTGACCAGCTCATTTCTTTCTATGTTTAGTGGAGATGGGATCTATCTCTTGCTGAGGCTTGTATCAAACTCCGGAGATCAAACAATCTGCCCACCTCGGCCTCCCAGAGTGCTCGGAGTGTGAGCCACTGCGCCCAGCCTTGAGGTAGTCTTATTTGGGTTAAATCTGATGGGTGTTCTTTGACCTTTTTGTACCTGAATATTGATATCCTTTGCTAGGTTTGAAAATTTCTCTACTCAATCTTTCTCTACCTCCTCTCTTTTTTCTTTGAGGTCATAAACTTCTTTACTTCTTCCCATTTATTTTTTATTTGTATGTATTCATGGCATACAAGTGTGATTTTTTTTACATGGATATATTACACTGTGGTGAAGTCAGAGCCCTCAGTGTGTACATCACCGAAGCAATACCCATTGTATCAACCAAGCAGTGTCCCATCATCCATCCCTTCCTGTCAAATCTCCATTGTCCATCTCTGTGTACTCTGCTTCTAGGTGAATACATTCTTTAGCTCTGACTTATAAGTGAAAGCATACAGTATTTGTCTTTATGTGTCTGAGTTTTTTCACTTAAGATAATGTCCTCTAGTTCTATCCATGTTGCTTCAAAAGACATGATTTCATTCTTTTATAGCTGAATAATATTCCATTGTGTATATGGCATGGTGGCATGTGCCTGTAGTCCTCTTTAAGACTAATTACTCTTAGATTTGCCCTTTTGAGTCTATTTTCTAGATCTTGTAGACATGCTTCCTTCTTTTTTATCCTTTTTTCCTCTTCTGACTATATTTGCATATAGGCTGTCTTTAAGCTCACTAATTCTTTATTCTTCTTGATCAATGTTGCTGTTGAGAGACTCTGATGCATTGTAAACTGAATTCTTCAGCTCCAGAATTTATGCTTGTTTTTTATTATTTCAATCTCCCTGTGAAATTTCTCTGATAGGATTTTTAATTCCTTCTCTGTGTTGTCTTGAAGTTCATTGAGATTCCTCAGAACATTATTTTATATTCTCTGTATGGAAATGTCACATCTGTCCATCACTCCAGGATTGATCACTGGTGGCTTATTTAGTTTATTTGGTGAGGTCATGTTTTCCTGGATGTTCTTGATGCTTGTGGATGTCCATCAACATCTCGGCATTGAAGAGTTAGGTATTTATTCTAATCTTTGAAGTCTGAGCTTGTTTGTATGTTCTTCTTAAGAATGCTTTCCAGATATTCAAAGGGAATTGAGTGCTGTGATCTAAGTCTGTGGTCACTGCAGTCATATCATCAATAGGCGGTACCCCAAGCCCATTAACACTGAAATTCTTGCAGACTTCTGGTAGTACCAATTTGGTGAGCTTTGGTAAGATAAAGGAGAATTTTCTGGATTATTAGGCAAAGTCCCTCATTCTCTTTCCTCACTTTCCCCCAAACAGAAGGAGTCTCAATCTCTGTGCTGGACTGTCTGGAGTTGAGAGAGGATTGATGAGAGCATTCTCCCCATGGCCACCACAGCTGGGACTGTGCTGGGTCACACAAGAAACCAGCACAGTCTTGTCCAAGTCCTGTGGTGACTACTGCCTGGCTACCCCTTATTTAAGGCTGAAGGCTCTTTAGTCAACAGGTGTTGAATCCTGCCAGGCCTGGGTCCTTTCTGTCAGGGCAGCAGGATCTCTTCTGGCCCAGGGTGGGTCTAGAAATTTATCTAAGAACTAAGGCTTGGAATCAGGGGCTTCAGAAATCTGCTTGGTACTTTATTTTACTGTGGCTGAAACTTTTCAAAAGAAGATAGATTAATGGCCAACAAACATATGAAAAAATGCTCAACAACTCTAATAATCAGAGAAATGCAAATCAAAACCACAATGAAGTATCACTTAACTTCACTGAGAATGGCTTTTATCAAATTCCCCAAAAAACAAATTCTGGCATGGATGCCAAGAGATAGGAACACTTATACACTGCTGGTGGGACTGCAAACTAGGACAACCTATATGGAAAGTAATATGGAGATACCTCAGAGAACTAAAAGTAGAACTACCATTTAATCTAGCAATCCCACTATTGGATATTTAGCCAAAGGGAAAAAAGACATTTTATATAAAAAAAGACATCTGCACTCAAATGTTTATAGCAGCACAATTCACAATTGCAAAAATGTGGAAACAACCCAAGTGCCCATCAATACATGAATGGATTAATAAAATGTGATATATGTATACCATGGAGTACTACTCAGCCATAAAAAATATGGTGAACTAATATCTCTTGTATTATTTTGGATGGAACTTAAGACCATTCTTCCAAGCGAAGTATCACAAAACGGAAAAACAAACACTATATATACTCATCATTAAATTGGAACTAATCAATCAACACTTACGTGCAAATATGGAAATAACATTCATCGTAAATCAAGCAGGTGGTGGGGAGGAAGGGATGGGTAAATTCACACCTAATGGGTACAATGCACACTCTCTGGGTGATGGGCACACTTATAACTTTGACTCAAATGGTACATAAGCAATTTATATAACCAAAACGTTTGTACCCCTGTAATATTCTGAAATAAAAGTAAAAAAAAATAAAAAAATTATAGGAAGCTAGGAATAGATGGCAACTCCCTTTACCTGACAGAGTTAACCATAGCTAACATCATACTTAATGATGAAAGACAAGCTTCTCTATAAGATGAGAAATAAGACAAGGATATTTGCTTTCCCTACTCTTGTTCAACATTATACTAGAAGTCCTAACCAGTGCAGTGAGTCCAGAAGAAGAAATAAAAGATATCCAGATTAGAAAGAAACAAAACTATATGATCAAATGGCATGGTTGTACAGAAATCGTCAAGAAGTCTACAAGGAAGTTGCTAGACATAACAAATGAGTTTAACAAGTTTGCAGGTTACAAAGTCAATATAAAAGTCAATTGTGTTTCTATATATTAGCAATGAACAATTAAAATGCAATATTGAGAAAAATACCAAATTATTTCAATACTTAGGTTTAACAGAATCTGTATGCTGAAAACTATAAAACACTGATGAGAGAAACCAAGAACATATAAATATGAGACTGACAAAAAAAGAACATATAAATAAATGAAAACATATACTATGTTCATGAATTAGAAGACCTGATAGAATTAAAATGTTAATTTTTATCCAGTTGATCTACAGATTCAACAAATTCCCAATCAAAATCCCAGTAATATTTTTGTAGTCATCAACAAGCTGGTTCTAAAATTTATATTCAAAGGCAAATGAATTAGAATAGCCAAAACAATTTTGATAAAAAAACAAAAAAGACAATGTTAGAGGCCTCACCATTTTCTGATTTGAAGACTTACTATTAATATAAAGCTAATCAAGATAGTGTGGTATTGGTGAAAGGATAGATACATAAATCAATGAAACAGAATAGAGTCCCAAAATAGACCCTTATAAGTACAACCAAGTGATTTTTGACAAAGGTAAAAAGCATTCAATGGAGAATGGATAGGTCTTTCAACAAATGGTGTTGGAACAGTTGGACATACATGTGCCAAAAAATAAGCCCTGAACTAAACCTCACGCCATACACAAAAATTGACTCAAATTTTACCATAAACCTAAAGATAAAACTTAAAACTGTTACATTTCTTTGGATTAGGCAAAACGTTCTTTGATAAGATGTCAAAAGTACAATTCATAAAAGAATAAACTGAGCTACCATCATCTCTTTCTTCTCATACAAACTTCTAAAAAGTCTAAACTCACTTGTCTCCAATTCTTTACCCATCATTTATCTATGAAATTAATGCAGTCTATTTTCTGCTTTTATTCCCTACTTAAAAAATTCTCATTATGTTCTATAAAATCTGCTAATTATCAAATGTTACTAGGCATTTTCAGTTCTTATCTATTTGGGCCTCTTTACTGCATTTGACATGTTGATAATTTTCTCCTTGAAATTTCTTTCTTGTTGTGTTCCATGGTACTGTCCTCTTTAACAGTTTCTCCATTCTCCATCAGCTCTACTCTCATGGTTTCTACTGCTAAAACATGGAGGGATACTTACATACCTAATTCTGATATACAGTTCCAATCAGATATCTGCCCCAGCATTTTTTTTTATTTATTCAGGATATTATGGGTGGTACAAACATTTTGGTTACATATAATGCTGTTTGCCCCATCTTCAATGGGCTATCTTCAATGTTGATGTGGCTGATCAACTTGTATATATAATAAGAATGTAAGGTTTGGAGAATGCAATTAAGAATTTCAAACTATTTTACATAAGTAGTATCTTTAATTATGTGTTTTTCAACATAATGTCACAGAAGATGAATGCTATTATTTATATAAATCTCTCTTCAGGAAAAAATAACATGCTAACTCTTACAAAATATTCTTTCAAATTTGAATAATGATTTAAAAGAAATTACTTCAATTTCAGTATAATGTCTTTTATTTATTGATAAGGAAGAGCTTTTGAGATTAGAGAAAAGAATATTTTGTTTGGCCAAAAGTATAATTAAGTCCAAAATATGATATGAAAGTCATTTTTCTTTATCTGTTTATACTTTATGTGTATACATATAAAATGAAAAACATAATATCAATTTTCAGTTCAAATACAGAACTGATTTTTTAGTTCTGTTGCCAAAAGTTTCTATCTTATAAGAGGAGAGCTATCACACTCAATTTTCTCTAAATTGGGGATGACAGGTTATGCATTTCAACTGGTTCAAAGTCATGTATAAAACGAGTAGTCCAGCTTTTGTCTCACTATCTGCAAAGAGATAAAAGAAATAATTCCTTAATTAAAAAAAACACACTAATGTAAATTCTCTACACTTTTTCATCACATAGTAAATATTATATAACCATAAAGTTTAGAAGACTTGACTTTCTTCTTTGTACTTTTCTCATTCTCACTCAACTGAATATCAATGTATGTTATGAAGTGGTTCACTTCTCCTTTTAACGAGATTTACTTTCAATCACCTAGAACCACTATTGATCAAGTAGTGGCATTATGATATAGGTTATGAAGTATAAAATGTCTGATTTCCTTAAGTACTAAGTTTGACAGTTGATATCTCCTACATTTCACTTTGACACTTCTTGTTTTATTTTTATTCTAAAGGTACACCCTCAGTCTTTCAAATGCATGGTTTGGCTTGTGATTATCTTGCATATTTTTTATAACAATTTATGAGAAACTATGGATAAGTCAAAAATTCATGTTTTCAAATATGAGTTTCATTGTGGAACTAATGCAGTGCAGACAGCTCATAATATCAACAAAGTGTTTGGGAAGGATGTAGGTAATGAACACTCAGTATGCCGATGGTTTGAGAAGTTCTGTTCTGGTGATTTTAATCTTGAAAATGAGCCACGTGGGTGACCTGAGACCAAAGTAGATAATGATGAGCTGCAAGCTATAGTGGAAGTGAATCCATTTCAAATTACACATGAATTAGCAGCAAGGTTTGACATTACTATCCCAACAATAGTGGACCATTTGAAACAAATAGGAAGGATAATGAAGATTGATAGATGTGTACCACATGAAAAAAGGATCAACAGAAGAGAAATCTTCTTTGAAGCTAGCCTTTCTTTGCTGCCATGACGTAAAGGAGTACCACTTCTACTCCATATTGTTACATGTGATGAAAATGGATGAAAAATCACAAGCATTCAGCATGAAAGTTGGATAAACATGAAGTGCTGAAACACAGTTGAAAACTAAACATTCATCCAAATAAAGCTAATGGTGTCTGCTTGGTGGTCTAGCACTGGTATTATCCACAACAGCTTCATGAAATCTGGTCAATCAATTCCAGCAGATATCTACTGCAACCAATTGGACAAAATAATGAGGATGCTTGCGATTAAGCAGCCAAGATTGGTCAATAGAGACAGGCCAGTCTTCTTGTCGCACGAACAACGCTGCACAAAGTACAGCAGCTGGATTTGGAAACTGTCATCCATTGTACTGGCCAGATCTTACACCAACTGACAACCACTTCTTCCAGTCTTTGGACACTTCTTGCAAGGAACAATATCTAATTCTCAACAAGCTGTGGAAAATACCTTTCACAATTTCATCACCACTCGCTCTCCAGGCTTCTTTGCTACTGTCATAAACAAGCTACTGTTAAGATGGCAAAATTGTGTCGATAGTTTGGGCACATACTTTGATTAATTGTACTGCTTCTTGTTTGAAATATAATAAGCTACACTTTTTATTAAAATTGGAAATTTCACATTTAATGACCTTATATAATTTCATTTACCATGTCTTCATTAAGGTCTTCGTCTTGGTAGTTGCGAGCATCACTTTCTTCTATTATTATTAATATTTTTTGATTCTTGATAATACTACTTTTTAACATTATCAGGACTTAGAGAAAATCATTGTCATCTTTCACTTGTATCATTTAAATCTTGTCTTATTTCTAGTACTGATAACTTGGATGTGCAAGCTTGAATTTCCTACAAATTTTTATGAACTATATACATTATTATATTTTGAAAATATTACACCTTCCAAAATAAATTCAGTCTATGATTCCACTGTCTACATTTTTGGCTTTTGTTTTCTTTATTAGACTTCACTGTAATGATATAGTTTCATTTTGATAAGGGTATCTCACTTCAAAATTTTGTATGAAATTTAGAATTATGAACCACTAATTCAGGCTCCTCTAAATTCCTGCAGGAAAAAAGCACAACTAGGTAGTCAGTAGTTTTATAGTTAGTGAAAATCATGAACTTTGATCTTTTGGTTACAGTCAGATATCATAACATTTTATTTCAATTACTTAATAAGTACATTTATTAACACTAAATCATAAAATGTTCAATTTGGGTAACTACAGTACTGAATTGCTCTATTGGTGCAACATTTTATTTTCAAGATTTATTTACTTTTTGAAAACAAACAAAAAACAACATAGAATAAAAAGTCTAACTTTAAATATATCATTTAAATAATATTGTATATGTGAATTAATTTGAACTTGTCAAACAAAAACTGTACACTTCAGAATTCACACATTATTTCACTCTAGGTTTTAAGATACAAACAAAATTTCCAGTGGTTACATATAATGAAATAATTCACATAATTCAAGTTCTATTTCTTCATCTATACAATTGAGCTATCATTGTTTGTTTTGTTTCTACCATTGGAAAATAGCAATATGTATGCCACCTTGGTTGAGACGTGTACTGTACCAGAGGGGGATTCAAATCATTGTAAGCCATTACAAACTTACTTTAAATAAAAATGATTATCTGAGTCCACTTGTGTCAGAGGCTTATCCGTAACTGGCAGTTCTACTTCCATGTAGTATACAATATTTAATAATAAAAAATATGTAAATTGAACTCACACATACATAATTTTAAACTTAACTGTACTACAAAATTTTGAACTTAGACTAGCAAAAATTTTTCTCAGAGTATTTTTATTATCAACATTGTTTAAAATTGTTGGATCATGGTGATAATAAAAATGTAGAACAACTTTTAGCTGATTTTATTATTTTATAGGTTATCTTTAGCCCTTGCATGCCCTTATCACCTGCTCTCAGGTAGACTGCTTCCTCTGCATTTTCATCATATTTCACAATGGAAGGTTATATTAAATGGAACTTTCTTTAATAGTCAATGCTTTGGGCAAACACAGTACTCATTGATTTTATATCTCTCATTATAGGAAGTCTGTAAGACTGAATTTAGAGAAAATTAAGAAATAAAACTATCTGGGTTAAAAAGTAATGGAAAAGAAAAAAAAAAAAACAATGGTACCAGGTAACATTATCAATTTAACAAGCAATTTAGGCAGCGTAATGTAAGAAACATATCTAAGCATTGTGCAATCGGTGATCTTTTATCAAAGGATCAAGAGGAAGCAAAGAAAGAAAGAAAATACTTGGGGGTTATTTCTAGATTGTAGTAAAGAGATATAGAACAATACATGCTACTTTATCCCTAAAATGTCAAATCTATGGAAACCCAATGCTTGGGGGCTAATATGGCAGAAACACTGGTCACAATTATATCTTCATGTAAGAATTCTTGGTCCAGGAAACAGGATGCAGGCCTCTTAGGCCTAGGCAATTTCCATGTTAAGATGCAATGGTGGTCATACTTATTTTGCTTAAATTTGAGTTGGAAATTTTGTTTTATTAACTTGCAACTAATGTACTTCAAATAACATTTATCAAGTAGAATGCCTGATAATTTTTATAAAGCGATAGCCATTAATATTATTATCCTTAGTTTTCAACAACATCTACATTATGTCAAGACACTCAGCTGATTTAATCAACTTAAACTCTTTGGTGCCCCATACATCGTAGTCCACTTTTACTAGCAACTTGTTTCTAGGTGTATATCTAATTTTCAACCGTGTTGCTGAATTGTATAGAAGTATCTGATCAGATCTTTTCCTATTTCCCCTTCTTCATATGTCTGGTCTTCATCGAAATACAGTAAGATACTTCTTCGATATATCTAAATGGAACTGGCACATTTCTGACTCTGTTCACTGTCCCCTGAGTTTAAACAGCTCTTCTTGGGTTGCCTTTTTTTTTTTTTTTAATTGCTGGCTCTGTTCTTAACTACTGTACTGTTTCAAATCCTCCTCACAATCTACGTCTCTCTGCTGTAAAAATGAAAGTTAGGCTCTAAATTTGGAAGTTTGCCAAACTTAGTTATGAGAAACAGGGAAAGACTTCAAAGATCCATTGCTGGGAAAGGATGGTGTGAAAATGGTATATTTTTATAACCTGCTACAAGATTATAGCTTCCAAATAATATTCTGAAAACAAAACATTCAGAGGAAAAATGAATGCCTATTATTTCGCAATTATTGGCAATTATATTTTATCAGTAAGCCAAGGAATTTTTTCATTTATCTTTTGATTTACTCTTCACTATTCCATTCTTTATAGAACTAATTTCTGAACCCTAAGAACATGAAAACATATGAAATTGTTCATATAAGCTTCTTCAACTGACGTACGAGACAGCATACTTCTAAACTGAGAAGAATATTTTAATGTCTCTAGTAGACTGAGTATAGAAGGGGAAAAGTTATATTTTTAGATAAACTCATAGTGGAGGGTTTGTACACTTTAGACTTAATGCAACTTACCTTAATTCTGTGCATAGACCATGCTCTTTTTCACTTCCAGACCTTAGCATTTTTATCTCTTCAGTTCTATAGGCTCTTATTCCCCACTCTTTGTCTAGTGCTAATTGATTTTAAAATATATTAGGAATTATTTCCTCCTGAAATTTTTTAGAGCCTTTAGATCATGATTCCCTATTTTGTGTTTCTGTTTTGCCCTGTCCCTTTTTCTATGTGTAACAATGCTTTCTAAATCATCTATTTCACTTCTCAGAACTTGTAAGCCCTATGAAGCCTGGGGTTTTACCTCCTTATGCTCTTTTTTTTTTTTTTTTTGTAATTTCATGGCAAAAACAGCATCAGATACATAATCAGCATCAATATTTTGTGAATAAATATCTAAACAAATGAATAACTAGAGAGCCGTTTTAAAGAAAAACTTTTGACAAGTTAAATTTAACAGAGTTTGAACAACAAAAAAGTCATGAATAGGCAGCTCTCAGAACCAGAAGAGGTTCAGACAGCTCCACTCAGCAGATTCAGCAGTGAGTATTCACAGACAGACTATAGAAGTAAAGTACAGAAATAGCTTGATTGCTTACAGCTAGGCTGCTTGCCTTATTTGGACATGGTATGATCAGTTGACAGCCTGTGTTTGGTCAAGCTCAGCTGCCTCTGATTGGTTGAGACCTGGCTATGTGTTACAAAAATTAGACTACTAATTAGGTTTTGGTTTATTTATGTACTAAGTTAAACTTCAGTTTGTTACATAGGAACTCAAAGTACAGAGACAGCCTCAGGCCAATGGCTTCCTGCTTATTTAATTTAATAAAGTGAACATATTGAGTGTTATGACAAGGGCAGCATCATGGGGTCTGATCCCACACTATTTTTACCACAGCACACTGCCTTAATTAATCATGATCTCTGATTATGCAAATTATATTACAGTAAACTAAGAACAAAAAGGAAGAATGGTTTTAACGAACTGCAGATATTTTTTAAATCCATGTAAGGGTTAATATCTGTGTTCTTTTTTTTTTTACTGACTTCAGTGATTCAGGTGCATAAAACTTGCTCCAGAACTATAACTCTTTTGTTCTCATTTACATCTCTAAAGAGCAAGAATTCTACTATCCATGAATAATGAATCACAACAGCTGGACTTTTATTACTGAGCAGATATATATAGTGCTAAAAATAAATCAGTGTATTTTTATTTGTGTGCTATGGCCAAAGTATTTTTTGGTTTCTTTTAAATGAAGCTGTAATGAATTTTGTAGGCTATCTTGGAATTCAGTGAAAAGTTCATCAGCAAACTACAAAGGTATTCCTTTGTGAGGTATTAAAATAGAAAAGCAGCAATGCTAGATGGCCTACTTTAAAGACAAAAAAGCACAAAAAAGCACCTAGATTTGAAACACTCAATTTGATTTTACTCTCTCATCCTTCCAGAAAGTTTCTGAGGGAAGAAATAGAATAATTCATTGACTGAGATGGGGCGGGGGGTGGGGGGGACAAACGAGGGAGATGAGAGAGATGTGGTGGTGGGAGTGGGAGTAATTAGAGAAATGACACAACATCCTTCCAAACAGAGAAAGAACATGAAGCATCTTCTCCTGTATCACCTTTTGGTGACACTTACGCTGGCTAATAAGTGCTTCTTGTAAATCTCCAACTTCTCTCATGAAAAGAAGTTTAAAAATTATATAGTCCAGGAGAAAAAGGTCAGAGAGTGTATTTTTTATTTTTCTTCCCTTGAGTTCTTCCTTGCAAAAAAAAAAAATATGTAGAAGTATTACTATTTAAAGATATTCATTTCAGAAAGAATCACTAAGAGTGAAGGAGTTTTTTCCGTCACTACTCTCTAGTTGAAATTTATTTTGGAGGCCGCGCATGTTATTTTATATTGTTGAAACACCAAAATATAAATCCCATTGTAGCACTCTTCTGCACCACTTAAATTTTACTACAAGCCATTTGATTACAGAGCTAAGTTTCATTCATTAAATGAACATACATCTAATGTATGCTTTGTTTTGCAGAGAAAATTTAATGAAAGCAGCATTAATATCTATATTCACTTCTTTTTTCCTTTTATTTAAAAAATAGAGAAAGTGTTACTAAGGGTACGTAGGCAGAAAAAAACATGTCATTTTCAAAAGATCTTATATTAATCTGGTCTCCAACTTTTCTTCTGAAACTATTTTAGCAGAAGACGGTATCTTAATTTTGACAGCATTTTGTGGAAAAAAGGCTTGTTTCTCAATAGTTATATATCTATTTTCACTCCTGTTTGAAAGAATACAATGGACTCAGAATGGAAAGAAACACAGAAGTGATTGAATTCTAGTTGAATTCTATATATTTTTCAAGTAATTATAATAATTTAAATTAATTTTAATGATTATATTTTTATTGAATAATTCAATATTCTAAAGAATAAATATAGTGAAACTTGGCTATACTAATAAAAACAACCTAACCATACTAAATTAATTAATTCTTAAAGGTAGTACTCCTAGAAGTCAATTCATCAGCCATATGGTTTTAAAATTGACTTTAACTATTGGAACAAAATATTCTAAGAAATGAATAGCTTCTTACTAGAACATTGGGGGACTCAAGCTGTCAGGCTACAAATTATTATCTGTTTTGTATAGCTTAACCATACCCATTAACATAGTGAGAAATACTTTTCTAAATTAGTGTAGAGGAAAAGCTCTACTGTATATGATACCCTGTCTTTGGTAAAGGTAATGTATGGCTTCTCCTGGTTGCTTTGATATCTTTTGTTATCTCATTTTTCTTAAGCATCATGAGCTTCTGCCACAGCATACTCATCTTTTATACTTTGCTACCCTCCTACACAATCTCTTGCAGGTGAAAGGAAATAATAAACTGAATTTACTCATTCTTTCAAAATATATTTGGCAATACCTACCCTATAGGAGGCATACTGAAGTATAAATGAAAACTATTTGGCTCTTTTCTAGATGGGGAAATAAATAGTATACAATTACATGTAGCAATTGAAAATTTTAATATGAGTTATTCCATAAAGGATACAAGAGGGGGGCAGAATTGAAAATGGTAGTATGGTAAGGTGAGACAAAATCAATGACACTTCATAATTTTGTAGATGTATAAAAGTATAAAATGACATAAAACAGAAAAAAATAGGAAACTGTTTCTCCCCTTGCCATTAGATGACAGGAAAATTGAGAAAAGCTATATTAATTCTGTCCTTTTATTTGAATTATAGTCAAAGGAAAGTGGTGCCAAATAAACATGGCTTTGGATTAAAATTATTTAAACCCTCACTTTAGTATATGGGATTTTTATTATCATACAGTATCCTCTTTTTACACAAAAAGTCATTTTTGCTGAGATCTTTATGAACTTATACCATAGTTTAATGTACCAAAAATATTATTCATCACAAGATATGTGTGTTGCATCTGGATGAGAATAGGCTCATAAAGCCTTTGTAAATTTGACAAATTAAGACTTTTGTGAGTTAAATTCCTAGATGCCATAGGAATGTCCAGTAGCCTGTGTTTTTTTTATTATTATTATTTTAAAAGGATCCTCTCTACTATCTCTTAGTTTGATAAATGGACATTTTTATCTGTAATATGATATGTATTTGCATTCTAATTGCATATACATATACAGAAAAATGTGCTCTTACACAGTTAAAATAATTCGGCCATTTTGTTAGATTATTTATGAGGTTATAGAGTTAAATTTTCTTATTAGTTTGAGCAGCAGCAGCAGTAGCATCACAATGTGACTGTCTTCTAGTGCCTTGAAGTTATTTTAGATCATACTTTCTTCCTCAGACCTTTTTTGATTTAAATATTTGATAAACTGGCTTTATTATATTATTAATTTCACATTATTTTCTGTGACATTTCCACACCTTTTTTAAATTGGTAACTTAGGTTTCTGGACTGCAATGGACATGACTAATTTGCCCACATGAAAGAATCAGTGTGGTTGAGTGAAAAGACCATAGGTTTCATAATAAGATCTCAGATTTTGTTCCTTATTTCTTACTTAATAGTTTTACAGCTTTGGGCAAATCACAATATATATTGACCCTCATTGTATTATGGTAAAGATAACGTGATAATTAAGATTATGAAGAAGCATAGAGGGTGTTACAGTTCAAGGCCATAAAAATGGAAAAGTAATTTCTCTTAAATACTCAGAACTAACTTTCTTAGAAAGCATTTTCTTCTCATCTAGAAATAGGCATGGTTATGATTGGTCTAAGTCACTTACATTGGGATTATTGCTATAAGGATGGCTTTTATTAATTACAAGTTGTTCTGAACTGCAAGAAAGACTATTTTTTGATATTTAGGATACAGTATGTTTGAGCTCCTACTTCAAAAGCTGAGAATTGTTTAAAGTTTCATAGAATGCAATGGTCGATTCTGAAAATGCCACAGTAAGGCTGCATGAGTTTGAATGCTGCTTTACCACTAAAAATTTTTGTAAACTTGGGTAAATCATTGCATTCTTTAGCCCATAATCTGTAAAAGGATGATGGTATTATTTGTAATTATAAATGTAGAGTTTCAAAATGTCTGTCATAGAGCAACAGCCAATAAATTTTAGTCATAACTGTTACTGTTAGTTTTGTTGCTGTTACTGTTATAAATATGTTTATCTTTTTGTTTTTTTTGAATTTTCATTTCTAATTTTTATGGATACATAATAGTTGTACCTATTTATGGGGTACCTGTGATGTTTGAATACAGGCAGACAATGTGTAATAGTCAAATCAGGGTAATTGGGGTAGCCATCATCACCTCAAGGATTTACTATTTCTTTGCGTTAGGAGCATAACAATTCCATTTTTAGTTATTTTAAAATATATAATAAATATTGTTAACTAGAGTGTCCTATCGTGTTACCAAATACTAGATCTTATTCATTCTATCAAACTTTATTTTTGTACTAATTAACAATTAACTATTTTGTACCCATTAACAATTCTGTCAAATGCCCTGCTCCTCAGTATCCTTCTCAGTCTCTGATAACCATCATTTCACTCTTATCTCCATGAATTCTTTTCTTGTTTGTTTTTGTTTTTTAGCACCACATATGAGTGAGAACATGCAATATTTCTCTTTCCGTGCTTGGCTTATTTCACATTTCCCTTAACATCCTCCATTCATTTTTATGGTTGAATAATATCCATGGTGTGTATGTACCACATTTTCTTTACCCATTCATCTATTAATAACCACTTAGGTTGATTCCATATCTTGCCTATGGATATGGATATTTGCTGCAACAAATAAATGAGTACAATTATCTTTTTAACATACTTATTTCTTTTTGTTTGGATATATACAAAGCAGGGGTTGCTGAATCACATGATAGTTCCATTTTTAGTATTTTGAGAAACCTCCATGCTATTCTTTTTTTCTTTTTTTTTTTTTTCCTTTGGCTAGGCACAGGTGTCTGACATGCTATTTTTCATAGTGGCTGTACTAATTTACATTCCCACTAACAGTGCACAAGGGTTTCCCTTTCTCCACATCCTTGCCAGCATTCATTATTCCTTGTCTTTTGTTGTCTTTTGATTAAAAAATAGTTTAACAGGTGAGATGGTATCTCACTATAGTTTTAATTTTCATTTCTCTGATGATAGTAATATTGAACATTTTTTCATATACTGGTTGGCCATCTGTATATTTTTTTTGAGAAGTGTCTATTAAGATCTTTTGCCCATTTTTTAATTGAATTATTTGATTTTTTCCCCATTGGATTGTTTAGGTTTTTATATATTGTTATTATTTCCTGGTGAGAGGGGTAGTTTGCAGATATTTTCTTCCATTCTGTGGATTGTCTCTTCATTTTGTTATATTGTTTCAATTGCTGTGCAGGAGCTTTTTAGTTTAACATGATCCCATTTGTCCCTTTTTGCTTTGGTTCCCTGTGCTTTTGAGGTCTTACTCAGGAAATCATTGCCCAAACCAATATCCTGGAGTGTTTCCCAATGTTTTCCTCTAGTATTTTTATAGTTACAGGTCTTATATCTAAATCTTTAATCCACTTTAATTGATTTTAGCATATAGCCTTAGATAGGGCTTGATTGATTCTTCTGCATAGGAGTAGCCAGTTTTCCCAGCAACATGTATTGAAGAGACTGTCCTTTCACCAATTTATGTTCTTGGCACCTTTGCAAATGAGTTGACTATAAATGTGTGGGTTTATTTCCAGGTTCTTTTTTGTGTTCCATTGGTCTATGTGTCTTTTTTTATGCCAGGACCATGCTATTTTTGGTTACTATAACTTTGTAGAGTAATTTGAAGTCGGGTAATTTGATTCTTACGTCTTTGATGTTTTTGCTCCTGATGGCTTTAACTATTCGGAGTCTTTTGCGATTCTATGTAAATTTTAGGATTACTTTTTCTATTTCTGTGAAAAATGTCACTGGTATTTTGATAATGATTGCATGTAATCTGTATATGACTTTGTGTAGTATGGACACTTTTTCCAATTTCTTTCATCAATATTTTAGTTTTTATTGTAGAGATATTTCACTTCTTTGGTTAACTTTATTCCTAAGTATTTTAATTGATTTGTGCCTATTGTAATGGAATTACTTTCTTGGTTTCTTTTCAAGATTATTTGCTGTTGGCATACAAAAATGCAACTGATTTT
>CAUYRT010035353.1:0-14332 GCA_963574885.1 Lepilemur ruficaudatus | reverse complement strand
TCACCCAGGCTAGAGTGCCATGGTGTCAGCCTAGCTCACAGCAACCTCAGACTCCTGGGCTCAAAACCATCCTCCTGTCTCAGCCTCTTGAGTAGCTGGGGCTACAGGTGCACACCACCATGCCCAGCTAATTTTTTCTATTTTTGGTAGAGATAGAGTCTTGCTCTTGCTCAAGGGTCAGGCTGGTCTCGAACTCCTGAGCTCAAGGCTCTCAAGGTAGTAGGATTACAGGAGTGAGCTACCACGCCTGGTCTAAGAAACAAATACATTGAAACAGAAAGATAGTGACTACTCCTACACTAGGTTGCTGTACTAATACAATTATGCCTATTAGACAACTTTTCCCTATTGCATTGCTCTCCTTACAGTTTGTTCTGGCCAAAGATTTTTTTTTTTAGAGACAGGGTCTTTCTCTGTTCCCCAGTCCCCAGGTTGTTGTGCAGTGTGGACCAATCATAGCTCACTGCAACCTCAAACTCCTGGGCTCAAGGGATCCTCCTGCCTTGGCCTCTCAAAGTGTTGGGATTACAAGCATAAGCCACCTTGCCCAGCCTGTTCTGGGAAAAGACTTTGAAGTCATTCAAAACTCCTCTCTTCCATACTCTCATCAAATACATTACCATATCCTGTTTGTTTCAGTCTCCAGATATATGAAGAATCTAATCACTTTTCCCATCTTCACTGCTATCATCTGGTCCAAACTACCATCATCTCTTACCTAGTTATTGCAATAACCTCCTAATTGGTCTCCTTGACCTCTTCAGTCTATTTTCAACCCTGTAGCCAGAGTGATCTTCTTAAAACTTAAGTCAGATCATACCACTCTCTGCCCAAAACCTTCCAATGGTTTCCTATCCCATTTAAAGTAAAAGACACACCTTGAGAGGCCAAGGCAGGAGGACTGCTTGAGGCCAAGAGTTTGGAACCACCCTAGGCAACATAGCAAGAACCTGTTTCCACAAAACATTTTTTAAATTAGGTGGGCACAGGAGGAGCTGTGGCACAGGAGGGGCTGGGGCAGGAGGATCACTTGAGCCCAGGAGTTCAAGGCTTCAGTGAGCTATGATCACACCACTGCCCTTCCACCTAGGCAACAGAGCAAGACCCTGTCTCAAAAACAAACAAACAAAAATAAAGCAAAAGATACGGCATAAAATCCTTAATATGAACTATTAAGACCATATATGATATCTGACTCCCTGTTACCGGCTAGCCTTATCTCTATAACTCCCCACCTCGCTTATTCTCTTCCAGCCACACTTGTCTCCTTGCTATTCCTTAAAAAATGCCTGGTATATTCTCCTCCATACTCACTAACACCCTAAGAACCTTTGTATTTGCTGCAATACTCTGTACAAGAACACTATTTTTTCACTCTCTTAAAAAAAGCAGCTCATTTAAGGTCATGCCATTCAACTATATGTCATTTCTCCCCCTCTAGTTACTGCCTCCTAACAAACTCCTCTCTCTCTGACTCTATTCATCCTAAATTCCACCATAAACCAGGGTTTATCAGACTAAATGTATAAAGCTGTTGGGTGAGACTTCTGGGAAAGCCTTTTTTGCCTTTTGCCCTTCCTCCTTCCTGCTACATATAATGCAGAAATAATGCATTCAGCTCCAGCAATCCTCCTGAACCATCCCTAAGGATGGAAGCAACATACTAAGAACAATGGAGAGGAAAATAACAGGTGTCTGGGTCTCTATTCTTTGTGGAGCCACCATACCAATCTTATAATGTTTACCTCTATATTTCTTTACAAATAAAATATAATACATATGTTCTGATGGTTATAATTGAGCAGAATTAATAAATTATGTATATAACTTACTCAAATTAAAATGTAATAAATATCATAAATGCTACAAAAGATGTAAAACAAAGATGATGAACAAAGATATGAACAAAGATAGCATGAACAAAGATAGCATATTTTATGAGAAAATAAACCTATGTGCACATACAGTATAAATCATTGTTACTGGGACTTACTGTCATAAGCAGCTGAATTTAATTCTAATTATAGTTTTTCGACTGCATATTGCTCAGGGTTCTGTTAATAAGGAAGAAGTAGAACCTGGACATTGAATAGACAGCTAGGAGTCTTTGCCACATGAGAAGATTTAAACAATCCACATGAGTGGCCCATGAAGACCTTAGCCTTCAAGTTCCTTGATCTCATCTCCAGTGATGTTCTTCTCCTCAGCTAACTACTACCAAGTTCACACTCCAGACCTTACCATTACTAGAAATTGTTCTATCTCCAAAATGACTAATTTGGGTATCCTGCTCTCTGACTTCTTTCAGCTAGCTTGTTTAATTACCCCTATTACGATCTTATACTGACTTTAGCTCACTGATCCTTTTACTTTCAATTTCTCAGCCATTTCCTTTTTTATTCCTTTCCTTCTTTTCCATGATTTCTTGCCCTTACATTCCATGAATTACCATTTTAATAACACTCTTTACATGGTGTAAGCACCATAACAGCTTATCCAATTTGCCTACTAGTCTCCTCCATTTAGATGTTCCTCAGACACCTCAAACTTAACATGTGTAAAATTAAAATCTCTCTCCTCCCACCTCTTTTACCTCCTGTGCTGGTGAATGGCACCATCATCCACCCAAATGTGCTAACTGGGCACTGTTCCCTCTCTAGTACTCCTCCCCACAATAACAAGGAACTGATCCAAAGTCTGGAGTTAACTCTAAAAGAATCCGTCTACATCTTTCCATTCCCACTGCCAGGCCCCTAGTTTATGCTTCCATATCTGAAACAGATTACTAGTCACTCTTTCTGCATAAGGTACTAACTGTTCTTCCTGCTTATACTCTGATGCATTCTCCCCATTTCCCCATTTTCCATATTGTATCCAAAGTAATCTTTCTAAAATGCAAATATGATTATGGCACTCCCCAATTACCTCACGGACACAAAGTTTCAGGAACCAGGGGAGCCTCAGGGGAGAACAGAAACAAACTAAAGTTGCCAGGACATTTTCTGGTCTCTGCCCACTACTAGCTTTATTCCCTTGGGCTATTTCAAGTCACTAAGAACACAGCCAACAGCCGCTCCAAGGTAATCCCAGAAAGTAAAGAAATAAAATTGACACATGTAAATAGATTACATTACTATTCAAAATATTCACTGATCCTCCCTCATGGAGTATGAAGACATCCTGCCTGTGGATGTCAGGGTTAGCCAATGATGTGAGGAAGCAAAAGGAAATGACATATCCCACTTCTGAACAGAAGCTTTCAGAGCAATGGTATGGTTCTACCATGCCTCACTTCCCTCTAGCACATGAGAAATGTCTCAGATAGGAGAAGAATTTGCAGCCTGGGTCCTGGAACAGAGCTACACGATGGATATGCAGCATGAGCAAAAAATAAACCCTTGTTATTGTAAGCCACTGAAATTTGGGGATTGTCTTTTACCACAACATAACCTAGCCAAAACTGAATTACACAGTGTGTCATAAAGAAAGACTCTGACTGGCTTGGTTTTGAACACATCCCCTGCTTAAAATCCTTCAGTGACACTCCTGTACTTCCTGGAGTCCAGATTCTAGCAAACAATGTAAGGCCCTTTGTGTTATGATTCCACTTATCTCTCCAACCTCATTTCTTGGGACTCGCCTTTATATTCCATATTCTAACCATACTGAATTATTTTAAGGTTTCTCAACACATGTTGGCCTTTACCCTCCATTTATTAAATGTTATTCTTCATAAAAAAGGAAAGTTATTTCTCCAATCCCAACCCAATCCACCGGAAATGTCTACACTACCTTTAAGAAACCATTTAAACAGAGCTTCCTCTGTGGAGGCACATATGAACTTGCCCCATTCATTATACATAATTGGTTGCTCTTTTCCTCAGTGCCACCTTAGGATTTTCAACATTTTCTATTCACCCTTATCTTGCTATAAATATTTATATAAATGTCCATCTCTCTAACTATATTGTGACTCCACCCTTGAGAACAGAACCTTATCTGATTTATCTTTGGAACCCAAAACCAAATGCTGTGCCTGGCACATAACAGAAAATCAATATAAGCTTATGAAAAGTGTAGGCATACAGACTTTTTTTCAGTGAAAAAATAAATTGTATATTTTGCATATAAAAATATGAGACAGGCCCCTTCTATCATATTAAAAAATAACAAAGAAAATCTAACCTATTCAACTCTTATTTTCCTTCCATTTTCTTTATCAAGAATAATTTTCTACATTGGAAAGAGAAGAACACACATAGTTAAGAGGAAACTGAAGCATGGATAGGAGAAAAGATAATAAAAAAGCATCCAGTAGCTTTTAGTAAGTTCAAACCTCTACGACCAGATAAATTATAGCCTAAGACACTGAGCTCTCCATGACCTCTCACAAAGAATGGAAGAGAAGCTAGAAGACTAAAAACAAGAAAATTCAATTTTAATTTCCTCAATTTCAAAGGAAAAAAGGAGACTAGATTCTTGAAACTATAGAGTTAAGAGTTTAATAAGGATTTCCAGCAAAATTCTCTTAGCCTATGGTGGGGTAGGGAAAGGGTACAGAGAACACCAGAAGTCAGAATGGGTTCACAAGAAAAAAAATCATGCTAACTTAATTTTACTTTTGACAAAATTATCAGACTGAGAGATCAGAGAAACAACATAGAGTAGGTCCAACACATATCGTTGAAATCAACATAAAGGTTTTTATGCTAGTTAAGTGATAGGTTTACAATTGGTTGAACAACCATCTTCAGATTATAGATCAATTATTAATCAACGGCTTAATATAAATCTATATAGAAGTAAACTACTGGTCGTCACAGGGCTGTGTATCTGGCCTTACTTTAGTAGATGTTTATCAACACCTTGAAGATTTAAATGGTAGCTTATACATTTTGCTGGTGATATAAATCTATGTATAAAGATAATACCTTGAAAGACATAATAAAAAAATCACAAAGATCTGAACAGATAGAAGCAATGGGCTGAAAATACAAAGTAAATTTATCAAGGATAAATGTACTGCATTTACCTAAAAATACATATGCAACTAGTAAGAAATCAATTTTAACATTCATTGATGAAATGAGAGGTTAGTTGACTGCAAGCTCAAGATAAGCTTTCAGCAATGAGCTGTCAGCTTAAAAAGCTAACACAAATTCACAGCTAATACAATAACACTGCAGTGACCCGAACAAGGAAGAAAATCAACACAGGTCAGGCAACATCTGAGAATTTTAATTTGGAATATGACCTCCTACAAGAGACACTGACTACAGGTAATAGATATAGAAGAGCATAACTAAGATGGTGGTAATGGATCTGGTAGACTAAATCTTATGAAGAAAGAGAAACAGGAATGATTTCCATAAAGAAGAGAAGATCTAGAGTAGGAAATGTAACATCAGAGGCGTTTACAAGTATTTGAATGATTGTTAAATTTGAAGGCAGGAATTATGCTTTTATATATTTTATATTTATTCCCTATGCACACAATTGAAAGCTTTGCACGTAATAAATGTTCAAATACTTGAAGTTCAAGATCAACCCACCTGTTGATGGCTAAGCCAACAAAGACAGTTGTTATACAGGAGTATCTGTTGTGATCTGAATGACAACTCAAGAAAAGGGTAAAGTAGGGGCAAGGAAATCTAAAATCAAAGTAAAAAATGTAAAAGCCTTAACTGGAACAAGCTGAGTAAGCCCAGCTGAGGTATATTACCTAAAATTTAGAATTTCCATCTTACATCAGAGGATATTCTTGACTATACCACTAGTTAAATTTTAATTCCTTTTGCACATATTTTCCCACAATAGAAAGAGTTATTGTTTTCACTCTTTCTTTATAAAGAGAAAAACTGAGGCTGAGGGAAGCTATTTTCCTAACACAACATCATAACAATGGTTAACCTTGAATAGGAAACTTAAGGTTTTCTCTCACAAGACCTCCCTCATTAGGGAAGTAGTAAACAAATACAGTACTTAACTTAGCAGCTCAACCTCAGTTTGCTAATTACTTTAATTTCACTTTTATTACTTACCTTCAATCACCTGGCCTGTAAGTCCACAAAGAGCAAGCCTACATTAAAACTCTGAAATTTATAGAAAATTTTGTTTCTTGAAACTGAAAGGCTAAATCAAAAAATTAAGATTTGAGACCAAAGATTTGTCGCTTTTAGGCTGCTTAAGGAACAGCCCTGGAACCACTTTTTCCACCACAAGCCAAATCCTGGCCTTTGGGGTATACTAGCTACACACCTCACTGTCTCTCTGGAAACCTAAGTGACTTCCTTTTGTATTTCAGAGATTTGGTGCACAGTGTTAGTGCCAGAAGCAGTGAGACAAAGGTAATGTTAATAAACCAAAAAGAGGTCTTAATGTGTATGAAGGAGGATTAACACATCAGAGATTTGCTTTCTGTTTTATACACATATTTAGACATGGTGTTAGCGTCTCAGAAAACTCAAAGGTTGGAGTAACACAGGACTCAATAGTGTCCAAGGGGCAGCTACACCAGGATTTTAAAATAGCAAAATGTTAGTCAGCTCTAGTTGTAAATGTAATTAAAGGAATGCCCGAACAAGTGCCCACGCTCTCAACTTCCTTCCCAAGGAGGCTCATTTACATTATAACGGTTGCCAAGGTTACTTTAATTCCTTCACAGCTCCTGTCTCCAGTTGCTAATCCGGCGCCTGGGTGGCACAAGTACAACGACCAAAAACCTTAACTGAAGCTAACTCAAAACTCAGGCTACTCAAAAGTTCATGACCTACAAAAGAATTTTGTTCTAGCGACAAAAATTGCTGAAGGTAAGGACTGTTTGTTTCCTATACTACATTCTACCCAAGATCTTACTGCTATCTCAGGAAACTCTCTAGGAATCAGTATTTGTATTTGTTCTAAGAAGAGATTCTTGTAGGAAAAGCAAGATAAATAACATATTTTGTAAGAGGTAATTGATCAAAGGAGTGACTGCTTTCTTCCAAGTATTCAGTAATCCAACCTATAATCAGAAAAGGCTATTATCTAAAAGGACATTGAAAAGTCTCTCATATGAATTATTACTATTATCTTCTAAGTATGATAACATGTAGTGCTGATATATAAACCAGACATAAATAATGAATGAGGCCAGTATATTTAGTATTTAAACAACAACCAAACAGACATACAGTAACAAAAAAAGTGAAGGAAGAAGGCAGGCAAAAAAAAAAAAAAAAGAGCAAGATTGCAAGATTTCAGAACCCTATATCCCATTCACTTCAAGTATAGCTTAATCAACAAAATATTTATATATATGTATATATATTCCAATGATAATTTGTTATCAGAAATTTTACTCCCAAAGGTAGCAACAACAAGAGACACCAGGGTACTAGTCTGTAGGTATCCTCCTAGTTATCCAACAGATGCTTCAAAGATCACCTTACTGGAGAAATGAAGTTTCACATTTATGTATTTTTACTGTTTGTTTATTCTCTTTCATCTCCACTCCCATCACCCCCAATGTAGGCAATTATTGTAATGTGTTTAATATGTTACCATTTTCTTGCAAACTGTAATGTATTTTACTTTCATACATTTTAAATTTTATATAAATGCTATTGTATTACATATCTCGTTGTGTTTCCTTCTGTTGTTACTCAGCACTATGTTTTTAAGATCCATCAGGCTGCCAAGTAAGTGCACACCTAGTCCATTATGTCAAACTGTCTGATAATACTCTGTGGTATCACATTTTACCCATCACTGGGGAAATGGTATGGACATCAAAATTGCTTTCCACAAGAACAAGTAACACTGCAATGAACAACCCCTTACGGATTTGCATGAGAATTTCTTTCATATATAGGCCCAGGAAAAAAACTGCTGGATCATGGGGCATACATAATGCATAATCTGATTAAGCACCACCCTCCAAAATGATGAGACACCAGGCACTGGATAGGCACTTGAGATCCTTTGGCTCCTATATCACTTCATTCTCTTCAGCTAGTTGTGGCCCTGTTTAATCTTCACATCAGTCATCATTATGTCAGAAATATGAAGGTAGGACTTCCTCCCTTACCTTTCAAGTTCCCTATTCTACTCCAACAATGCCTAGGCTGCCAAGGCCTCAACTAACCATGACAAAAAAAAAAAAATATCAAACAGCAAATATTATTTTAAAAAGGTCTGATTCTCAAAAAGTCATTAATTGAAGTTTAACCATCACACAGAACACTTTTGTATTAATTTTAGAGCTATTCTTATTTGAGGATTCTATAGGTCACCTTTATTCTATTTTTTAGATGGTCTTGGAGAAACAGCGTCATCTCTTCAGAACTCTCTTTTTCATACATAAAATAAAGGGAGCTGGATGAGAACCAGTGCTTTCAGTCTATAGTCTGGAACCTTATGAGGCTCCTCTGAGGTGGCTCAAAAGGATGGTGTCAAGACGAAAGGGGGGTGTCTATGCCTCTTCAATAAGAACAGCACAATAAAAATTTTATTATTTATAAATTTTGTTTTCTCCTAAGATTCAGTTTGGAGAATCAGTTCTATTTCAGAAAAATTTTATATACACATTACTATTTGGGAGTGTTAACTGGTATAACCTCTATTGCATTTGGCAATATTTACAAAATTTTAAAAAATACCTTTTGAACTAGAAATTCCACTTGCAAGAATTTACTCCACATGAATTCACATACGTGTTCTATACATATCTATAAAGATATTCATTATAGCACTGATTGTAAGGGCAAAATATTTAAAACAACTTGATCATCAATAGTGAACTGTAAATATTATAACACTGATTGTAAGGGCAAAATATTTAAAACAACTTAATCATCAAGAGTGAACCATAAATTATGGTATATCCATCTAATGGAATTTTTCCTTTTTTTTTTTTTTTTGAGACAGAGTCTCACTCTGTTGCCTGGGCAAGTGCCATGGCATCAGCCTAGCTCACAGCAACCTCTAACTCCTGGGCTCAAGCGATCCTCCTGCCTCAGCCTTCCGAGTAGCTGGGACTACAGGCATGAGCCACCATGCCTGCTAATTTTTTTATATATATATTTTTAGTTGTCCAGCCAATTTCTATTTTTTTAGTAGAGATGGGGTCTGGCTCTTGCCCAGGCTGGTCTCGAACTCCTGAGCTCAAATGATCCTCCCACCTTGGCCTCCCAGAGTGCTAGGATTACAGGCGTGAGCCACCACACCCAGTCTATCTAATGGAATATTATAAAGACTTTAAAAACAACAAAACAGCCCCAAGATATATTAAGTGGATTAAAAAAAGATGCAGAATGGTGTATGCAGTATGCTACCATTTGTATATTTTTAACATATACTTGTATATGTATAGGCTACTCCTAAAAGATATGTAAGACTCAGTCCAATCAACTAGGTTTAAAAAAAAAAGATATATAAGAAACTAAAAATTCTGGTTGCCACTATGGAGGGCATTCAGGTGGCTAGAGGATGAGAGCTTTATTTTTGCTATATAACCTTTTTATATCTTTTGAATTTTATACTATTACATGTACTGTTAAAATTTTAAATGTATCACTCTAACATTATTTTCTGAAGTTTCTTCTATTTCACACATTCTGACTATCACACATTGACTTCCAATTAGATAGTATTTAAGTAATCAGAAAAAATAAAGTAGTTGAAGAGTAATAAGAGACCAGCTTTCATTCAGCGATGTGGATGTGTCTACATAGGACATAGGTATTAAGTTTAGTCTTGGCACTGCCTCCTCTTTTGCAATGAATTTCTTTCTAACTGGATTTCACTTTCTTTTTTATTTGTATCAACTTCCCTGGAGTTCATCAAGCCAGATCTACTAAATGAATTGCTTTATCCCTAAGAATTGCTACAAAAAATTAATATATTCATGTAAATAACATATGACAGTGTCTAAGTAGCTCAAAATTTATTTTTAATTACACCAGATTTTGAAGACTCAGTACAAAAGAGAATATCTCAATTTTTATATTATAGATTACATGTTAAAATCATAAATATTTTAGATTTATTGAGTTAAATATATTATTAAAATCAGTTTCACTTATTTCTTTTTACTTTTTTAAATGTGATAACCAGAAAATTCTACTTCACTTTCTGATTAATTAAAAAATCCTACATTTCTAATTAGTTCACTTTCTCACACTCCACAAAAAACTATACCACATTTTACCACTACTCTGTGCTTGCTTCAGCAGCACATACACTAAAACTGGAATGATACGGAGATTAGCATGGCCCCTGCACAATGGTGACGCACAAATTTGTGAAGCAGTCCATATTTTAAGTAAATAAATAAATAAATGATTTTCACCACTTTTCTCAAACCTCTGAACCCTTTTCTTCTTCCGCATCTTGGCCTATGACTTTGCCTCAGAAAATACAAGGTTTGCTATATAAAGTTGCTTTCCGGTTATTTACAAAGTTATACCTTCTTTGAAATACAATTTGTAAATAGCATTCCTTTAACTAGGTTCAAAAAACCAAAGTGACCCACAGCTTAATGAGCATTGATGGTTTTATAGTAGTATGGTGGACAAAGAAGCCTAGACAGAAAATTGAAACCAGGCTCTAGTTTCAGCAAAATCGCTATTTCTTAGAAAAATATTTATAATGTAGCAATGAAGTACAAAATAATTCAATGTAAAGCATCTAGGTTTTATTTTTTTATCACAGTTTTTAGAAAAAACAGTATTAGCTTCTCTGAAATTAACATGTTATACTAAGAGGTTACCTAGTTTATTTCAAATTATATTTCAGTATCAAATAAGATGATGGATTTCATTGGATTGAAACGTATAAAGAGCTACACAAAGGTAAAATTATGTTATTATCGGATAATAATGTAATTTTGCTAACCCTTTTATTCTTCCTGTCCATTAATGGGGCTTTGTAGCCAAGGCGCTCTCATTAACCATCTTTGTCTTCCACATAATCCTAAGTATAGCTACCGTTATGTTTGGGACCTTTATCATGCCTTTCAAAGCTATTTCTTGACCCCCTCCCTCCTGGTTTCTACTCTAAATCTAGTTCTAACTATCTATAAGACATCTTCATTTAAATGTTATACTAATACTTCAAACACAAGGTAAAAAACTGAACTTGAGTTCTTATTCTGTAATAATTTAAACCAAGTGCTCATACTACGACTTAGTATGTCATAGTGAAATAAGCATTTGGTTAAAGAATTATAGAATAAGAATTCAAGTTCGGCTTTTTACTTTCTGTTTGATTTGTCTAAATCATAATACTTAAAACAGAAAAGATACAACTATAAATTAAGTCTTTTCTTGTTTCTATAATTCTTTTTACTCCTTTGAAAATTCACGAAACATGAAAACCTAAATAAGTATAATTTGAAACACGTGTGTTCTAATCTCAGTAATATTTCTTTATCATAACCTTATAGCTCTGGAATTATTTTTTACAAAGAAACTGAGATGTTGTCTTGGCAAAATGCAGTTTTTGTTTTTTGTACTTACAGCTCTCAGAACCTTGGACAAGCACTAAGTAGAGTGCTTAACGGCATTTAACAAATATTAATTGAATTTCATTTTATTTGGCCTTGCCATTAGTAAATTATAATTGTTTACCACAGTGCTATTGTAAGCACTAATTCATATTTATAAGTACTCTAAAAAGAGTATTCTTTGATACTCTGCTACATCTTGGCAAGGTCCTGACCTTCCTAGGGTTCCTTTCCTTTTCTTTTTAAGATTAGGACAGAAGCTTCAGCAGCCTGCCTGTGAGTCTCAAAATACCTATCACCTTTGCCTCCTTTTAAAGCCAACAGCCCGCTTGTTGAGGCTCCCAATCGGTAAGCAGAAATACAGATTTATCACACTCTCTGTTACATATTTAAGGAACAATTCTGGAGAAGAAGAGTATACCAAACAGTAAAATCTGCAAAGTAGGTTTTAAGCCAAAGGAGTTTTAACTGGTTTAACTTGATGCTCTTGAATAAAACTTGTGTTACTTTAGAACTGCCAAGTTATCATCATGTTGATATATACTACACACTGTTCCTATTGTTATTGCCTAGCCAGAGGGCCTGAAAATCCTTGGGCTCTTTCCAAAGGCTTAATTATCAATGCCATCTGTCAGAATCTACCTAAGAATGTTACATAAAGAACCTTAAAAATACTAGAGTCTCCACATATTTGACTGCATCTAGGATTAATGTTCATTCAAGGCTCAGAGGTTACTGGGTTGCTAAAGGGAGATAAATACATTATATATCAATGGTCCATGATTGGGCTCAGCTTCATAATCACAAACATTTATTAAAAACCTATTATGTACCAGCATTAAATTGTGCAAGATTCACTAAAAGTAAGCCAAGTAATGAACAAAACACAGATCAGCTAGACAAACAGAAGCAATTAAAAGACACTACACCAAGGGATGGAGAAAAATATTCTCACTCAATGATTCTCACTCAAAAAGATGCTAAAGACCATAAAATTTATGAGCCACTATGCTAACTTGGCAGTGTGACAGAAAAAGAATTTAAGATTAGCTGTGCAGATTAGTGGGTATATTCAAAATGGAAATAATCACTTTTAGTTATCATTATCAAACTATGTGAGTTATTATTATCAAGCAGTATGAGAAAAACAGGTGAAAAAATTATGAGCTAATAATAATAAGTTCACTGAAGCATCACTGAGGTGCAAGGACACAGGACAAGGTTGGGAGCCAAAAACTTTAGCTTAACTCCTGATGAGCAAGTTCTAACATTCCATCATGTTGTGGCAAGGTCTTAGTCAACAAAGCAGAGAGAAATGAAGAAGAGGTCTCAAATGCCAAATATATTTCTTTATTCAAAGTAAACCAACTGAACTGTTAAAAATCAGAATATATTTCCTAATCAGAAGTAACAAATGCTGACTCCTCTTCAAAAGAAATATCATTTTACTAAAAAGATATCGACTTCCTACATGAAACTCATCACTGTCCGTTTCTGACAACTACTTATCCCAAAGGTTTACAGTTAATTATGAAAGTGATTCCTACAAAATTACCCAAATTAGTCATAACTGTCTGGGCTTAGAATCTCTGAGAAATGACATGAAAATAGTTTGACTAATTGGCAGAAATATAACATAGATTTAGTTTGATTCTACCCAACTATAAAGGAAGAGAGATATGTTTTAATTTTTTAAATGCATATATGTAAGAAAATAATAAACCTGTTAATATTTATCTAAATTACTATGAAGAAACTGGAAGCAAATTCCTATTTAAGCTAAATAGACAACAATCCCTACTCTGAAATGCTTTGGGAATTTAGACAATAAAAATTCACACTAAAGCAATGCCAATTTGCAATAATCACTCTTCACACAAGTATCATAAAACAGACTGATTTAATCATTCTTTCATTAAAACCCTTACTATCTGCTACATGCTAACAATACAGTGAACAAGAAAGACACAGTCTCAGTTCTTCTGGAGTTTGCAGTTTAAGAGATAAGACAGTTAATTGAAATACCACACACAGACTTGCCAGTCAAAGTAAACCTCACTCATTCCATCCAAAAGGAGAAAGATGCTGCTTGTGGAGCTTATGGGAAGAGATGAAACAGCAGGTTTGGACTATAAAATAAACTACATATATTAAAACACACAACTACATATTAATATATTTTACTTTAAAAGAAAATATCAGTTCATGACCAGCCTGGGCAACATAGTAAGACCTTGTCTCTACAAAAAATTTAAAAAATAGCGGGGCACAGTGGCAGGCACTTGTAGTCCTAGCTACTAAGGAGGCTGAGGCTTTGAGATTGCAGTGAACTATGATTGTGCCACTGCACTCCAGCCTGGGCAAGAGATCGAGACCCTGTCTCTAAAAATTAAATAAAAAAACTTTAAAACAGCATTAGGGAATATAAAGGCATCACTGTTTGGGGTATAATCTAGATATCCTAGACTTACATATGGACAGACTATGAACTGCTAATTCAAATTACTGATTCAAAAATTAAATGACCCAAGGCCGGGCACGGTGGCTTACGCCTGTAATCCTAGCACTCTGGGAGGCCGAGGCGGGAGGATCACTCAAGGTCAGGAGTTTGAAACCAGCCTGAGCAAGAGGAAGACCCCGTCTCTACTAAAAATAGAAAGAAATTAATTGGACAACTAAAAATATATAGAAAAAATTAGCTGGGCATGGTGGTGCATGCCTGTAGTCCCAGCTACTTGGGAGGCTGAGGCAGAAGGATTGCTTGAGCCCAGGAGTTTGAGGTTGCTGTGAGCTAGGCTGACGCCATGGCACTCACTCTAGCCCGGGCAGCAGAGTGAGACTCTGTCT
>CAUYRT010035352.1:0-33539 GCA_963574885.1 Lepilemur ruficaudatus | reverse complement strand
GTTTCAAACCAGCACGTGCTCCTGGCTCACGCTGGAATAGAACGCGCAGCACACAACCTGCACACTGGTGCACAGAAGTTTGGGAGGCGGACACCCAGACGGTATCAGTCAACCTCCAGATTTTCTTTCTTTCTTTCTTCTCAAGTTTTCAGAAATTTTCAACAGTGAACTAGGCACAAGTCTGGGAGCCAGACTGCCTGAATTTGAAACTGCCTCTGCCTCTGCCTCTGCCACCTAGGAGCTGTGCCCTTTGGGAGGCGGTAGGGACAAAGGAGCAGTGCATGTAAACACTAGCCCTGTGCGGGGAAAGGGGACCTGCCCCATGGTGGCTTCACAGCTGGGGGCCCTCCCCAGGCAGTGGGAGGGCCAAGGGGGAGCAGACGGAGGTAGGAGTTGGGCGGTGGGTGGGGAATCAGGCAAAGTGCTGACGCGCAAGGACCCCACTGGCTCTGGACAGGTGGCACAGGCCAGGCCCTGCAGGCCTCTCTACCCCTGCTGGGTCCTGCAGTTGGGAGCTATGCCTGGCAGACACCCCAGCCCAGCCCAGGGGCTCCAGCCTGCAGCCCTCATTTTCCCCTGGAGAGGGTGGTCTCCCACAGCCTTCTGCTGCTGCCCCCTACTTTGGTCCAGAAGGGGCTCGCCCCAGGCACCTGGCCTCTGAAGCCCAGTGCTCTCTGCTCTCCACTATCAGGGCCAGAGGAATGGCGGCACACTCGCCCCTCACCCAGCCCCCCCAGCCCACCAAGGAAGAGAGCCAGGGGCCGGGGGGCTCCCCTTGGGAGGTAGAAAGCACAATGGCCTTAAGAATGGCCTTAAGTTGAATGTAACAAGATAGGTCAACTTGAGTGGTAATATATTTTGGGAGATCAGCTCACTATAAAGTGTGACTGTAAACATTATACTGTAAATGCTTTGTAGTTTTCCCCCAATAAAAAAGAAAAAAAAAAAAAGTAAAAAAAAAAAAAAAAAAGAATGGCCTTAAGAATTTAAATGGGTTCAAATTCTGGCCTGGCCATCCCCTTGCCAAACAAACTCAGACCAATAATTCAGCCTCTTTGAGCCTCAGTTTCCTGACCTGTAAAATGGGACTAAAATGCCAGCTGTGTGTAGCTGTGGTTGGGAGTCAGTAAATCATGTGTGTGCAGTGTGCACCCAGAGCCCAGCACACAGCAGGTGCTCACTAAATGAGGCTGTTACGGTGATTTGTCATTTTCTCTCCTAACATGCATGTGCTGCTCTTGACCAGCGCCCTGGTTCCCAAGAAACAACCTGTACACATCTGCCTCATTTCTCCATGACAGAATCTAACCCTTCTGGAAGTTCCTGCCAGAACTGCAGTCTTTGGAAAGACCTTGAGGCCCAGAGATGGGAAAAGTGTGTAGAAAATACATTGGGGGCAAAGCGAGCCCTGGGAGCCCCAGGTAACACTGGGCCCAGGAGTCAGTGTTGGGGGTGGGTGCCGGGGGAACAGCCCGGAGACGCTGGCCACACAAACAGCCCACCAAGCCCTGCCCCTCCTGGCCCCACCCCCACCTGGCCCTGCTCTCACCTGGCCCCAATAACAGCTCACTTGGCCCCGCTCCTCCTGGCCCTGCCCCCTTCATCTCCTAGAGGGCTGTCAAGATAAAAATGACAAGGACAGTAGCAGCAGTATTGAGTGCTTACTGTGTACCAGGTACTATGCTAAGCACTTTATACATATTATTTAATTGCCAATCCCCATTATATTAATAGAAACTGAGTCTTAAAGAGGTTAAAAACCTCCCTGACCAAGGTCACCGCGGCTGTAAGTGACAGAGCAGCCTCTGAACCCAGGCAGCCCGGGGTGATGACCGCCCTGCCACACTCCTTCCCCATCCAGGCTCAAGGTCCCCTTCTGTAATGTCTATGTTGGAGTCCCTCACCACTGATGCATGTGGCGCCGTCTAAAGGAGCACCTGGCTCCCAAGGATGGTACTTCAAGAACAGGAGGTCCCGGTCCCCCCGGGAGTAGGACAAGGGCAGATTAGCAATGCTGTGGATGCTACCTGCTGGGGCTGCCACTTGTCTCCTCCTCAGGATGGGGTAATGGGCCGGCCTGGGGGCCCTGTGCAGCTTTCAAAGGAGACAATCTCACGGGGAGCCATGCAACACACAGGGACAGGGACAGTCCTGGCACAGGGACAATCCTGGCCCTTTGCTTCAGCTGTCAGGGCAGCCCCTTCCCCGCCCACTTAGGCCCAGGGCAGCGAGAGCACAGCTGTAGCCTGGCTGCAGTGCAGGTGCTGGGCAGGGCTACAGGTGACCCACCTGAGGCTAGGGCGAAAGCTCCACATTCCCCCCAGATGAGAACCCCACTTGGTGTCGCCCTAGTTCAGCGTGTGGATTTCCCATTCTCTATCTCCAGGGTCTCCTTCGTCAGGCTGAGTCCACTGAGCCGGAAAATCAGCTGAGCGCTGGGGACAGCCAAGTCACAGGATCCGGCCTCCCGTGGTGCTGCCACTCATCAGCTAGTGCCGTCTCGGATCCCCGGGGTGCTAACAGCAGGCGCTGACCCCCCCCAGCAAGGTACCCGAGGGCCCCGTGTGCAGAATAAAGGAGCGCCAGGCGGCCGCAGGGTGCTGCGTGGGCTCTCATTAGCAGCTCTGAAGGCCAGCTTAAAGGATATTCCCGTAATTGCAAGGTTTTTTGTAAATGTTAATTACGGTCGCCTTAATTAGCTCTGAACCCATTGATCTATGGATTATATTAGGTTTACAAGTGTAATTACTTTAACAGGCATATAGATTACAACTGCGCTCCAATTAAACCCCAAACCTATAGCACATAAATTAGCAGAGATCATCCTGCTTCTCCAGGGTCAGGCTACTGAAATACTGCTGTGCTCAGGGCTTCATACAGGCTGGGGGGCTTCGGGGAGTTTGGAGGGAGGGTGGTCCAGTCCGTCTAAGCCTGACTTAGGAAGGACTGCAGGGGTGGGCGGCGGGTGGCGGGCCCAGCAGAGGGGCAGGATTAAGAGCTGTGCCCACTCAGCCCCTTCTTCCCTCAAGGAGATCAGGACACCCAGCAGAGCACTACTCTCACGGCCCCTCCAGGCAGAGGTGGCTTTCTCCCCTGTCTCTGGGGGGAGGACATCATTAACCCACTTTCCAGGGTGGGGGAAGCTGGAGGACAGGAGGGCAGGGGGAGCCCAAGCAACAGCCCCTGCCATGCTCCCGGGCCCCCTTCTGACCACATGGGATGGAGTGCCGGGAACTCACCTGACTTGGGTGACAGGCGGAGCAGAGGAGAGGACAGGAATGCCTGCAGTCGGTGGGGAGGGGTGTGACAGGCCTGAGGGGGCCCCTGGTGCCACACCACTGTCAGAAAGCTGGCCACAATGGGAGGCCAGGCTGGAGGTAGCAGCCCCGCTCCATAGGGAGCCCGTCCCAGGGACCTTGCCCGTCCCCACTTTGGGCTCCTACCTCCTGAATCTCCCATCCCAGCCCCCTGCAGGGCTGGCTTCCCAGCACCTGCCCCTCACCTCCCCGCCACACCAGCCTCCACCCAAGGGCCCCAGACTCGGCGAAGGAAGACTGAAGGGTGGGGGCCTCGCCCCTCCACTGCGTGCAAAATGAGAACCCACTGGAGCCTGGGGGAGAGGTACTAGGGGGTCAGTGTGGGCGCAAGGATGCAGTCAGGAGAGGTGGGGGATGGAAGGGCTTGCGGATGGCAGATAAGTCACCAAGGGGGCAGTGGATAGGGCCTCTCTGAGGCAGGGAGGTGGTGAGGCTGGGTTGGGGTGCCTCCCAGGAACCCCAGCTTCAGAGAGACGCCAGCGCTGATGCAGGTGGCGACGAGGATGATGGACACACATGGGAAGTGGTGGCTCTGATGGCCCCATTTTACAGACGGGTTATGGAGAAACAGAGGCACAGAGGCTGAGTCACTTGCCCAAGATGGCAAGGTTGTGACTCGGTGGACGGGGATCTGCACCCAGGCTGCAGGCTCCAGAGCTGGGCTCCAGATCACCGCCTGACCACCCCTCAGCGGGTACAGAGCTGGTCCCTGCTGCAGAGCATGGGCATTGCCCTGGGGCACAGCAGAGGCAGCAGGGTTGGGGACAGGAGGGCTTGGTGGTCTCAAGCCTCTGTGGGCCAGCTGGGCCCCTCCCAGCTGCCCTGGCCTCCCTGCCCCCACTCCAAAATCAGCGCCTGGAGGGGGAGCCTGTCTGTCTTCGCCATGAGCAGCCAAGGTGAGGAAAGGCACGGGGCCACTTGCGCATACACTGTGCACACATCCACTCGCAGGATGGGAAGGGGGACCCTGTGCACACAAACATGCCATGGCTGTGCCCCTCGGTGGCCGCCTCCCACGCCACTGCAGCCAAACCTCCCCGCACACCCTCCTCCCACCACACATGTTTTCGGAAATTGTAGGAAGAAACAAAAGCAGATGCGCTAACTTTGAGCCCAGTGCCGCAGGGCAGGGCGGGTACACGTCGGGGGTGGTGTGGGAGCAGAGGGGGACGGGTCCTCCTCCCCGACAGCCATGGGAAGGGTGTGCCTTGGGGGAGGGCGGGGGACAATCATCCACAAGCAAGGGCCACGGCTCAATAGCCAAGGCAGGGTCACTCATGAGCCCCTGCCCTGCAGCTGCCTGAAGGCAGAGGCCACAAGACACAGGTCGGGAAAGAGGGTATGGAGGTGACCGTGCCAATAGCAGACCAGCGTCCCTTGGCAACGAATGAGCCCCCATCCCCAGAGGCGTTCAAGCCCAGCCCGCAGGCACACAGAGAAGAGAAGCCCATCTGCGACAAGGGGCCTGGCTCAGCAGTCCTCAGTGTTCTCCAGCCCCAGGCCTCTGAGATCCGGCAGCGGCTGGAAGCCTGGCCCGTCAGCCCTGCATGCTATGGTCAGGCATCTGTGCCACGCAGTCCGTGCAAGGCCAGAGTCGTCCTCATGGCCACTGATGGCCATGCCAGGTGCCTCGCAGACACTTCCTTTGATTCAATCCTCATTTGATGCTCAACAAGTAGGCATTACTCTCCCCATTTACAGATGAGAAGAGCAAGGCTCAGAGAGGCCCCGTTCACCCCAGAGTGCCCCACGAGGCAGTAACTCTGCCCGGCTTCAAACCCAGCCTCTGGTCCTCCCCCTCAGCGTACTGGGGAGCTGGGACTACAAGTGGCACCATTTGGACCCCTCACCCATCTGTGTGCTCAAACTTCCACTGATGGACACACGGGAGGATGACAAGCCCTGGACTTTACTAGAACTTTTCTTTCCTCCACAAAGACATACATTAATAGAATCTGAAGTCCAAACATTTAGGTGAGAAATCAGAAACAGTTTTTAAACATGGAAATAAGTCTAAGAAAGCATTTTTTGGTTCATAATGAAAAAGGAAAAAAAAAGAAACAACCTGAATGTCCATTAACAGGGGATTGGAGGAATGAAGCAGAACATCCACACCGAGGACATGCATGCAGCTGTGACAGCGTGCAGCCATCACAAAGCGTGACAGCGCTTTTGCCGGGGACTGGGCAGGTTGTCCCGTGCGTACCGCAAAGTGAGACAAGCAAAGTGCAAAAAATCCCAGGAAGATCCATTTTTAGAAAACAAGCCAGAGGCCCCCGCGCGTGGGGTGTGCAGTGTGCACAGAGAGGCCGAGGAGGTCAACAGGGATGAGTCCGGGTCGGAGAGGGGGCAGGAGAGAGGAGGGGAGTAGGTGTAGAAAAAACTAAAAGACCATGGTCAAACAGAAGCATGTTTGTGGTGTGACGTTAAGTAAAATGTACAACACGAAATTCTAACTGTCCTATTTCTGTATGTATAACGATACGAAACAATACGAAAAACTGTGTGTGGGAACAAACAGCAAGACGGAGCGCAGCAAGGTAGGGGACAATGGGGGAGGTGATGCTGAGGACCAGGCTCAGTGGGGCAGAGAAAAACCCGCCGTATCCACCGAGATAACTCACTGTCTTCTTATTTAGCTAATAACATGAGCTAACACCGAGCAGGCACAGCCCAGAGCAGGGCAGGGGCCCAGCACAGGCCTTTGGTAAACATGTGTCACCCATCAAATGGCACGATGTGTACAGCACCTAGCATGGCCCAGGTCACAGGAGGCACTAAACAACCTTCCCGCCCTGCCCAGCAGCAGCCGGGCACAGTCACCAATAGGCAGGTGAGAGCCAGGGTCCCCGGCACGTCCCCTCTACCCCATGCTGCAGGCGACTCTGCCCCTGCAGACCCCACACCCTCCTCCACCCTCCTATACAGAGGGGTCTTCCTACCAGCTTGGCGAAGAGAGGACAGCAACCCAGTGAGCTCCCAGTCCCCACGTCACACCCCTGAGGAAGAGCCCCCAGCCCCTCTGGCTCTGCTGGGCTCTCAGCCTCAGCCACCCTGGGGACCTCACAGGCTCACCCCACTGCTGTTACCAGGCTGGGCTGGGAGGCGGGGGCGCTGCGGCTCTGAGATTCACATGCGCAGGAGAGGACTGTGGAGATGCAAGCGACTCTTTGGGTATGATCTTAACTCCAAAACCACACTTCGTAAATAACTGCAGTTAGTATGCCTTTTGTGCTCTTTAAAGAAACAGGCAGAACAGAAATGCTAACTGTGGTTCCCTCTGGGAGGTGAGATTGTGGACTATTTTCTTTGTGCTTTTCTGTATTTTTCAAAGAGGACATGCATTTGTTATATAATTAGAAAAAATTGCATTAATTTTCAAAAGAAAAAAATTGGAGGCACTGTCAAAAATACAAAAACTGGAAGGATTGATGGAATCTCACGGGTAGAAATGGCCTCTCTGTGGGCTGCTGTGCTGGGGCCAGACAGGCCCCACGCAACCCTCCACACGGCAGCCGAGAAATGCAAAGTGAAGCCCAGCCCGCCGTCTCTACACTCAGCTGGATCCTGAGTGGCCAGTGGCCCCGGAGCCAGTGGACCTAGATGCTCCATCAGAGACAGGCCGTGAGCACAGGACAGACTCCCTGTTCCAAGGTTACAAAGTCTCGGTCCTTGTGGAGCTCGCAGCCTCCGCTTCCCGGGCGTCTCTGCAGTCCCCCAGCGAGCAGCATCACGGCAGTCACGGCCACCTGGTGCCTGCTTGTCCCTGCTGGAATGACAGCTCTGGGACAGGGCAAACCTGAGTGTAGGGTGATGAGGACCTGGGCCGGCCAGGGGTGTCCGTGGTCTGGAGGTCCGGCAGTGTCTGCCCTCGGGTCAGCCCCAGACCCCTGTCCCTCAGGGGCATTCATCCAGCCCACCCCAGCCAGGGGCCGCACAGGAAGCAACAGCCACACAGCTCACGACCTTGGCCCCGGCCGGCAGAGAAGAGTTTGGGGGGATGGACACTTGTGCTGCCTGAGCAGGAACCGGGACGTTTTCTCTCCTGTTCACCCCTCAGACAAGGGCCTGCAGGCTGGGTGGCCCACCAAGCTGTCTCCCAGTCACTCCCCACACTGGGTGGCTCAGAGTACGTCGCTCTCTGGGACTCAGGCACACTCTGGCCAGGCCACCCCAGGTGCTCAAGGCCACTATGTGTTTTCAGGGCCCCTTCCTCCATAAAAAAAGTTAAATAATTTAATAGATTTTCATGGGCCTTAAAAATATTATTTATTTCTGATGTGAGAAAAAACATTAAAACATTTTCTTTGGCCGTAAGTTTTCTGGAGGTATTTTCCTTCTAATTTAAAAGAAATTAAAAAATTTTCACAAGCCCCTTAAGGTATCACGGGCCCCGGTCACTGTGTCTCCGAGCCTGACGGGGAAGTGAACCCAGGCTCCGTTGGCCCCAACTCCTGGGAGGTCTGGAGCCCAGATCTGTGGCCAGAGCCCGGCAGGACTCTGCGCTGGTCTCGAAAGCAGCCGCAGAGAAGCGGGTTCTCCCTGCGGCCCTCAGGCCCCTGCCTGCCAGACCTAGAGTCGGACCCGGGCAGAACCGTGAAACCGGAGCAGCGCTCTAGGCAGTGAGTGGTGGGTGTGAGAGGCCAGCCCCAGCAGCCCCGGGTCCCCAGCGAAAGCTTCCCTCGAACTGCAAAGGCAAAACCAAGTGACACACAGCAGGCTGCAAGGGGGCCGGGAGCACGGGCTGAGCCGCGCTGTGGGTGCACGGCAGCTGGCGGGGGGAGCCAGCTCTCCAGGGACTGTGCTCTGCGCCACCGACAGCCCCCAGGATGTGGGGAGGACAACGTCAGAGAAATCAACAAATGAGGGGGGCTCCAGACTGCGGTGGAAAGGCCCCCTCCTTGCGCAGCTCCCCTGGACAGGAGGGGAGAGAAACCAGGCTGGAGCCTGGGCCACGAGACCCTGCCACCCCCTGGTGGGGACCTGGAGGGACTGTGTTCGGGCTGCAGGGTGGGAGCCCCCCTTGTCTCTGGTGGCCTGACAGCACAAGGCACACCCGACACCCACCCGAAGCCTCTACAGAAGCAGAGAAACGCAGCCACAGAGGCACAGCCCAGAGGCAAGGACAGCCAGGCCAGAGCACCTGGGAGGTGAAGCCCTCCCCTACCCATGGTTACCTTGGAGCCCAATTTCCCCAAATAATCATACTGATGGGAACGCCGAAAAACTAACAGAAGCTGGTATTTGCCAGTGAATGCTTTTCGCAGGATATGCCATTCTAGTCTCCCCCAGCCTGAGGTGGTAGGTACGTTTACTATGTCCATTGTAAAGATGAGGAAACTGAGGCCTGAAGTGCCTCGAGCAGGACCTGAACTGAGTGGCTCAGAGCTGTGCCACTGTTACCAATCTGCACTGGAGAACTCAGGGTGGGGAGGGTCACGGTGAGCTCCTGATGGAAGACAAGTCACAGGGGAAAGTTGGGGGCCCCCTGGTATGCCTCAGGGCACCCACATCCCCTCAAGTCATCCAGTTCCCCCGGAAAGAGGCCCTGAGTAACCATTCCACACTTGCAGTCCATCTGCCCGAGTTCCTGCAACTTATTCTCTGATCCCAGGAGGCCAGGATAAAAATAATTCAATCCTTCCAGCACTTTGAGAGACGAAGTGCCTTGAAATGTCGTGGGAGGCAGCACAAGCCTCTTAGGAAGCGCTTCCTTCCTCTGCCACGCACGGGCCGGCCGTGGCAAGGGCCTGGGCTGGCTCACAAACCCAGGCTCGGCGCTGTGCACGTTTCCAAGCAGCTGAGTCATCTGGGCAGGTCAGAAACCTCTTTGGGTCTCACTTTTCTGTACAGTGTGCCGGGAGGGAAGAATCTAGGCAATTCCTGGGGTTTTCCGAGCCACGTGAGTCTCTGAACAAATGGAATGTCTGGCAACATAACTTCCACCATCACCGTCTCTTCCGGACCTTAGTAGCCAAACTCAGTGGCAAACCCTGTAGGCAGCTGCACGGTCCGGGGCAGGCGTGCACGGCCCTCTGTGTGCAGAGCCAGCTCTCGAGAAGCTGCTGGAAGCCCTATGGCATGGGGCTGTCTTTCCCTCACACAAAACATCCCCGTGGGGTGGGAGAAGGCACCCAGGAGACCACGAAAGCAGCAGCAAAGCTGGGAGCTGGGCAGGCCCAGGAGGCCTACAGACCCCAGGAGCGCGCCTGCATGCGTGGGTGGGCCCAGCAGGTGGCTGGGCTGCCCGGGGAAGGGAAACCGGAATGGCAGGGCCTCAGACCAGGGATCTGGCAAAGCAGAGGGCGGGGTGTGGACACCACCAGGCCCTCGGAAGGTCTTCTCGTCCACACCACATGTCTCCACTGACCCCGCCCTGGGCACACCCGTGGGCTATGCGGTGGCACATGTTGGGGGCGCAAACCCACACACGTTTATAATAAGGAGAAAAGAGCCCAGCAATGTTTGTTTACGGTGAGGCCTAAATTGCTCACCCCCAGCTAGAACTCCAAAGTCTTGGGTAATGTCAGCCTGGGACTGAAATGGGGCCCATGGGAGCAGGAAACGGGGACCCCGGCTCCTGGGACTGCCCTCCTGCCAGCCACCGGGCTCTCTGGCCTCAGTTTACTCATCTATGAAGTGGGGGCAGTGTGGTGAGTGAGAAGAGAGTAGAAACGGTGCACCTCGAAGGCGCACTGCCTGTGGACAGCACTTCTTGGCGGGGCTGCGGAAGGGCTTTTGGAAGTTTTGGGCTCGTGGACTCTGCTGCGGGCCAAAGGCTGGGCATGGAGGCAGAGGCGGCTCCGCTGGTGCCAAGAGCCTTCCACAGGGCCCGGCCTGCCCGCATCGCCTGGCTGCACAACTGCCCTGGCTGGGCCCGCCTGTACCCCCTCTCGGAGCTGATTCAGGGAGCCACCTGGAGCCTCCCACCCGGGTCCCCGCTTCCGGCAACAAGGAGGAGCCCTGCCACCTGGGCAGAGCTCTGACAGCCCCAACAGCCTGCTGGGTCCCCAGGGAACCCCACGAGCACCACGTTTCCAGAACCTCTCATGGCAGCCCAGAGGTGGGCAGGGAAGGAAACTGAGTCTAGGTAAGCTGAGCGGGGGCTGCAGGCAGGGCCTCTGGGGTCAGTTTGACTGCTGGGTCCACCAGGGTGTTACTGAGTGTCTCTGAGTCTCAAATTCTTTATTTTAAACCCAGAGACAACTTTATTTACCTTATAGGCTTGTGGCATACAGGAGAAAAAGTGCTTGTATGTTTCCTGGCACATTCTAAGTACTAGATTATTCTAAAAAGATGACAATTATTTTTATCTATATTTTATATGCATTATATGTATTATTTTTATTCCCAGAGAAATCAGGGAGCCTGAGCAAGCTGGCAGGGCACAGCAGAGCCAGGTCCACGGTCCAGGTGCCCAGGTCCTCGCTCATCCCTTTCATCTCTCAGCAGCAAAGGGACAGCCCATAGCTTCCGACATGACCCACCAAGATCCCTCATTCAAACCAATCCTTCCTGGATCCATGAATTTGTTTGAAATTTCTCAGGTTCCCAGAAGTCGTCTGCCAACTGGGGCCCATCCTGCTTCCTGCCTTCGGGAGGTCCCTCCAAAGTGGCAACTGCACTCTCCGCCCCAACCTTGCAGCCCCACCCTGCCCACCCTGCCCACCCGGCCACGCCAGCCCTCTGGCTCACAGAACCCTTGGGGAGGTTCTACTTTGGCTCCGGGACACACAGCAGGGACCCTAGGCCCCACCAGCACAGTCCCCTGGAGCCCGAAGCCTTGGCCTGCCCACGCCCTACCCCTGCCCCACCAGGCCGGGGGCTCCGCAGGCTGCAGGGAGGGCAGCCAGGACACCGGCCCAGCCCGGGCGCCCGTGTGCTCCCATCCGGCCCAGTGAGATCTGCCTGGGTTGGCTCAGAGGGGCTGAACGGGAGTTTATTTTAAACTACTGCATGTGGAAACACTGATGCTTCCTCTTTACGGGTGGGTTCCAAGTCGGTTAACCCCTTCTTCTCCTCTCGGCTAAACAAAACAAGAAACGACCTCCAGCTCCCAGACACAGCAGCTCTGTGAGCCACACAGCCTCTTGGCAGGACACTCAGGAGCACACCAAATGACAGGCCCGAGCCCCTCTGACTGCGAGGCAGGGCACGGGAGGGGTGAGGAGGCCCAGGGACCTGGTGCCAGCGCCAGCCGCTGACAGGCCTGCCTCCGCCGCAGCTTCCTCATCTGTAGAAGGGCAGAGATCAGCGCTCCTCAAACCTGCTGCCTGTCTGTGAAGCAGCGGAACCTTCCACCCAGCCCAGTGGAGCCTTGCAAGGAACCCCGAAAGAGACAAAAGAGCTGCTCTGGCTGACCTGGGAGCAGGGGCCCAGAAGCACCACTTTGGTCCCCCCCAGTTCCCCTGAGGCACCAGAGCAGAACTGGGGCTCAGGGGCCCACAGCCTGAGGACCCCTGCAGCAGTCGCTCTCTTAGCCCTGCAGCTCTGAGCTCCGTCGGCAGGCAGGCAGGCAGGCAGGCGTGAGTGTCTCCTCCCGGTAAGGCTCAGCCGGATGTCTCAGCACGCGCCCCGAGGCCAGCTCTAAAAACCCACCAGCAATTCTAGCACTCTGGGAGGCCAAGGAGGGAGGATTGCTTGAGCTCAGAAGTTCGAGACCAGCCTAAGCAAGAGTCAGGCCCTGCTACTAAAAATATAGAAAAATTAGCTAGGGATCATGGCGCGTGCCTGTAGTCCCAGCTACTCGGGAGGCTGCGGCAGGAGGATCTCCTGAGCCCAGGAGTTTGAGGTTGTAGGGAGCTATGAAGACGCCACTGTACTCTACCAAAGGCAACAGAGCAAGACTCTGTCTCCAAAAATTAAGTAAATAAAATGAAAACCCACCGGCCTAACTTAAAATGATGTGGAAAGAAACAGAACAGATAGGAACTGCTGCACATGGCAGAGTGGTTCAGAGCATGAATGATGGAGTTAGACTCCCAGGGTTCAAAGGCTGTGTAACCTTAAGCGAGTTACTTGACCTCTCTGAAAAGCAGGGATAATGTCAGTTAACCATCTCATACGGATGCTTGCGGGTAAACAAGCTAATGGAACAATCTGGCAGAATAGGTCCTGTGTCTACGAGTGTTGCAGTTAATGTTTCCCAACAATCTTGGGAAGAAACATATCGCTATCCCCGTGTGCAGTGACGGCGCTGAGTCACAGAGAGGTCAGGTAACCAGCCCATGGCCACACAGCCAAGCCGGCGGTGGGTCGCAGTGCCGCATGCTTCACCGACAGGCTCCAAGGACCCCAGAGGAGAGGTTTCCTACGGAGGAATGTTGCAGATGGAGTCCTGGGCACCTGAGAAACCTGATTCTATGACAGTCTTTCCTTTCTTCCCCAGGCCTGGAACTATTTATTAGGCCTAATTGCCCCTTTCCACAGGCAGGTCAAGGACATCCTCCCGGCCGGTGGCAGCCACAGCCACAGCCCGGCTGGTGGCAGCGCCGGCCCGTGCCCGGGTTGTGCTCCAGCCCCAACCCCTGGGAGAGCTCGCAGGACAGGCCAGGCACGGCGGGGAAGCACCCGCGCGGCACCCCGCAAGGTCCTCCACATCACCCACTGTACAGAAAGGGGACAGAGCACAGAGAGGTGGAGTGGCCAGTTCCGGTCACACACTGGTTAGCGGGTGGGTCTGAGATCTCATCCCCTGCCCCTGGCCAGTCAGGCCGAGAGCTGCCAGGCCTCTGATGGGCCACTGCTGCCCTCTTCCTGCCGTCGGCTCTCTGTACAGTGTCACCGACGCAGGAGAGTCAGAAAGAAAAACTAAAGGAGAAACCTCTGCCTGCTGCGGTGCAGGAGGAGGATCCAGCGTCTATCTCGGGATGCCGAGCTCCCAGCATTGGAGGAAGGACGGGAGGCCAGTCTTCCACAGGGGCCACCCCGTCTACCGCAAGAGGCCTCTGTCCTGAAATGAGAACAGCCCAAACTGCAGGCCTCCCTGGACTTCTCACTTCTTTTCGCACCCTGGAGCCTCTGAGGGGCTTCTGTGCCGCAGAGGGCTCTATCCAGCTCAGGTTCCCACCCCAGGCCCCTTCCTCCCATGCCCAGAGCACACGCCCTGCCACAGCAACAAACGCCCCTTCCCCTGGACACGTGGCCACCGGGTGGCTAAGCTTCCACAGGGGCCACAGGGCAGCTGGGACAGACATGCTGGCAACTGTCCTGCTACAGCCTCACCAGCCCGGTGACCCTGGGCGAGTCAGCTGCTTCCCCAGAAACAGAGACTTTCTCTGCCCACCCACAGGCTCAGATGAGACAAAGGGAAAATGGCCTGGGACGCTGGAAAGGTTCTTCCAATGGGGGAGATTGCTGTTACTCAGTGCAACAACGCAGAGTGCCCGTCTCGCGCAGGGTCAGAGACCAGCTGCATACAGGGGCCAGCAAGTAAGTAGAAAGTGGGGAGCAGCGAGAGCCAGGTTTCTCCCTGTTGGGGAGCAAAGTGCAAATGTGCAGAGGCCACGGCTGGAAGGAAGCCTGGCGCTGGGCAGCACAGACGCCTGCGTGAGCTCAGCGTGCTCACAGACCCAGACGGGCACAGAGGTGCGTGTGTGTCACGCGGACATGCGCACCCACGTCTTTCCCACCTCTGTGCCCCGGGAGAGCCTGACGCAGCAACACCCGGAGGCAGTACAAGAACATCTCACACTCTGGGCTTAGGTTCTAAACAGCACTTTGCATGGAAGGAATGAGGCTCCCCAGAGAAACGGCTGACTCCAGGCCCAGGCAAAGACAGAACACGAGGAGCCTGAAACATCTTTTTGTGCCAGAAAGCAAGGAAAAGCTCGAAGAACGGTATGGACGTACCCAGGGACACAGGGCCAGCTGGGAGGGGCTGCCAGGGGCAGCGTCGGGGCCACTCAAGCCTCCAATGATGACAGTAACAGATCATACCCATTGAATTAAATCGGAATCCCTGAGCCCACGCTGGTGTAAATAAATGAAAGAGAGAAGAAAAGATTCTTCCCTAACGTAGAATGCCGATAATGAGTATGAGAAGTGACGGAATTATTCGGCAACCATCACAGAGGCAGTTAATTCAAACCAGAAACATCGACGGGCACCAAAACCAGCAGATGAAAACAGGATAAGAACAGGGTACTGCAAAGTCGCAAAGTCTCTCCCCACAAATATTTACCAACCACAAACCGGGAAAAGCCTAACTTTATGTGGTCACCACCTTAATCGCGTGGTCAGAGTCAACATCGCCAGGACTGGGGCGAGCTGATGTCACGGGAGCACAGCATCACTTCTGTGCCATTCTGGCCCCAAATGCGCAACCCGGGTCATATCACGACGAGACACCAGGCACGACGACTGCCTGTGATCTTCCAAACCGCAGGTCCGCGAGCGCGGGGCAAAGCAGAGGAGGGCCCCAGCATGTGTCCGGAGACCCCCCAGAGCTGCCTGGCCCCGGCCTGGGTCTTCCTCTCTCTAGAGGAGCTCACGGAATAATTGGTGGAAACTGAACAGGGTCTTCTCTGGGAGAAGGGCACATGGAATTTATTTCTATTCTGGAAATCTTAAAAATGGTTTGAAAGTAAGAAGGCTGTGGGAACTCTATGGAGATGAGAGCATGTTCTGGGCACACAGCGCATCCCAGCTTGCACGGGGTTTACCCCATGACCTTGAGACAGAGAGCCAGCGGATTTCCTAAGGCCCTTCTGGTTGGGGGGACTCTGGAATTCCAGCATCAGGGAGGCCTTGAAGACCTGGCAGGGTGTGGCATGGCAGCATGAGCACCGGCTTGGAGGACGGACAGGGAGGGAGGGACCTGCCCGTCCTGGGCTCACAGGGAATGCCGGCGAGGCCCCCCATGCCCAGAGTGGGGAACCCCCAAGAAGGTGCCAGCTGGGCAAGAGGAAGGGCTGGTGAGGATGCTGTGGCCATGCCACCACTTTAGGCCCTGGGACCCCGGGGGCTACAGGAGCCTCTCCGACCGACCACAGCCCTCGGCCCTGCGCACCAGGTGCTCTCCATGCCTCTCACCTACACCCACAGTGGGTGGGGAGGAGGGTTGCAGCCCCTAGGGATGGGCGGGCTGGCTCTCGGCTCTCAGAGGTGGAGCCCACAGGGTCAGCTTGCCCGGGTCCTGGCACTCACACAGCAGCTGCGAGAGGCAGAGGGGGCAGGTGTGGGGTCTGGGAAGGGGTCGCGGGGGTGAGCAGGCCCCGGTGTGGTCCGGGGTGTGAGCACAGGAGTGTGCACTGTGGGGCCAGTGTGGAGTGAGCGCCTGCAGCTCGGGCAAGCGGGCCTGGGCAAGCGGGCCCTGGAGTGAGCGCGAGGGCAGCATCAGTCCCTGCGGCTCCGGCAGGCCCGGCCTGGCCCCTACCTGGCAGCACGGTGCCCTCTAGCGGCCCGAGCAGAAGGCAGCGGCAGGAAGAGGAAATGAAAGCCGACCCTGAGAGCCGGCGAAGCCAAGGAGGAGATGCCACAGCGGGGAGAGGAGGAATCTGGAGGACAGGCGAGAAGGCCAGACGTGCATCCTCGGGGATCCGCAGGAAGCAGCGGGTCCTGGCGGACACCACCCCGGCCCAGCGCTCTCAGGTCTTCACCAGGCTCCTCCCTCCCTGGGGTGGAGGTGTCCTCTCGTGACCCTGGGGAGGTGGGCCTGGACTGGCCCCATGGGACGAGTCTGGGCTGGCCTGGGCCCAGCAAGGTGAGCCTGGAGTTGCCTTTGGACCAGCTCTCTCCAGCCGGGACCACTCGGGCCACACTGCCAAGGATCAGCGTTCCACCCTCCACGGCCTGGCCCTCCGCCCCGCACCCCTCGCTCCCCTTGGGCCCACACGACGGGGGTGCGTGAGAGAGAGAGCGCCGGTGTGCGGGACCTGCTTGTGAGTTTGGGACACAGTGAGGCCGGGGGGGCCTGTTTTCAGCATTTCTGCCTTGTGGGAAGGGGCCCTGCTGGCATCGGCGGGCAGGTGGGAGCTGTAGCAGGCTCAGGGGTGTTGGGGTGCATGGGTGGGTTTCTGTTTTTAAACTAACGAATGAACTTGTACTTTTGGGTGGTTTTCCTTCCTTTTCAAGAATCCCCAAATACACAAACTTGGCGCAGGGGCAACTGTACCATAAAAATAACTCTTTTTCTCACGGAGTGTTACACAGCGTCCCCCGAGCAGGCCATGCGGGGGACAGCGGAGCAGAGATTGGTGAGGCTGGGGGCCGGCCGGGTGTCAGGAAAGGGGCTTGACCCTCACTCCTTGGGAGGGTCTTGCTCAAAGGCTCACCGGCTTGTTCACGGACGCCCTCTCCGCACTGGGGGAGCAGCTGTAGAGGGCGGGGGACGCCTTACCCCATGTCCACAACACCCTCTGCCTCAGCAGGTGCTTAGCAAACCGTGGGTTGAGGGGCTCACAGAGCACAGGCGTGGGCCTCCGCACATTGGCAGTGGGGACCATTGAGACCTTAAAGGCAGCGGGGAGGGTCAAGTCTGTGCTCTGGAAAGCCACCATGGCCATGGGTGGACAGCAGCACCCACAGTGTGGACAGCACCCCAAAGGCAGGTACAGCTTGTCAGCCTGGTGCAGCTGGACAGACGAAATGGGAGAAATGCCATGGTAGGGCCCCCACCATGGCGGGCCATCACTCTGAGTCAGAGCCTAACCCTCTCTGTTCATCCCACAGCTGGGTGGAGGCTGGGCAAGGGGAGGCTCATCCCCACTTGACACACGAGGAAACTGAGGCCCAAAGGAGGTAAATACTAGGCTGGGCCTGGTGGCTCACGCCTGTAATTCCAGAAATTTGGGAGGCTGAGGTGGGAGGATCACTTGAAGCCAAGAGTTTGAGATCAGCCTGGGCAGCATACTGAGATCCCATCTCTAAAAAAATTTTTTTAATTATCTAGGCGTGGTGGCATACAACTATAATCCCAGCTACTCGGGAGGCTGAGGCAGGAGGATCTCTTGAGCCCAGGAGTTGCAGGCTGAGCTCATTGTATTACACTATGATTGTGCCACTGCACTCCAGCCTAGACAACAGAGTGAGACCTGTCTTCATTTTTCAGGGGAAGATGCAGGAATCAGAGACCCCATCAAAGGACTGATGCTGCATATTCCCAGGTGTGTTAGAAAGCGGCAGCAACAGGGGTGCTTTGGGAGATGTGCCCTCCCCGCACCCGGGGCCACCTGGCGCCCACAGCACTGGCCTCGTCCCTGAGCAGCAACGCTGTAGCTGGAAGGCAGAGGCCAGCCCCATGGGCAGCAACAGTGGACTCGAGTGGGACCCTAGATCCCAGAGGGGCTCCCCAGCGGGTGGGCTCTGGCAGCCCTAGGGACATCCAGTGGAGCCCAAATGGCTGAGGTTCACGTCGAAGTTGGAGAACATTCCGGGCAAGCAGCCAGCCCAGCACAGGACGGTGGGGCCGCAGCCCAGCCAGAGCTGCCCAGACTTGCCTGGCATACCCCTCCTTCCTACCCCCATACAGGAGGCAAAGGGAGGGCTGAGGTTTAGCGGACTTTAACCACAAAGACAGCAAAGATGTGACTTCTGGGGCTGCCACCTGTCACCTCCCCCCACCTGGCCCTCAGGTCAAATGACTGACTTCCCTGGGTCAAACGCCCCCTGAACCAGGCCTGCGTCAGTCCAGCCCATCAGCAGGGCCACGTGCAGGGTCAGATGTGAGTGTGCAAGGGACTGAGAGGGCAGCACAGGACCTCACCAGCTCTGTGGGCCCCCTACTGGCCACTCTTGTGTAGTGAGACCCTGGCCTTGCTCGGAGCTCCAGTAAGACTTGGCTAACTGGGAGCAGTGTGAAGGTGTTCAGGAGCACAGGCCTTAGAGTAAGGCAGAGCAGGATTCGAATCCTGACTCCGGACACTGGCGGGCTGTGTGGCCTGGGACAAATTACTCTCCCTCTCTGAGCTTACACTTTCACATCTGTATTGTGGGGGTAAAAAGAAGGGCAGCTTCCCCAGGCCACTGTGAGGTTTAGATGAGCTAAAGTCAGATACATGTGTAAGCACCTGCAACAGCTGAGCACATGGGACGCCCTCCCTAAGGGCACCACCCTACTGTTACCTCCCGCCCGGCTCAGTGCAGAATGATACTCTTTGAGGGGTGTCTCAGGGAGAGAAGAGCAAATGTGAACAGCAGGCCCAGAGCACACACCACGGGATGTTTGTTGAGTGACTGCTAGAATGTACCAGTGGCTCCAGTGGGATTGGAGGCCCCTGCTGAACCCTCCTTCAATCCCCATCCCACCACTCCAGAACTTTCCAGGACCCCCCAAGTTACCTGCAGGTTCCCAAGAGGCAAATTCCTGGGGCTGGGAGGCTGCCTACATGGGTCCTACCTTCTGGGTTGACTCCCAGGTCTGGAGGAGGCCACCTCCCCGCCTCCACCTGGGAGCCCTTCCTCACCCACCTGGCGTCAGAGGGCAGGGAAACTGAGGAGGAGGAAGCTGAGTCCGCCCAGACCAGACAAAGCCAAGGAGGGCAGGGCAAAGATGGGGTGTCTGGCCCTGGAAATCCCACCTTCACCCCTGAGCCAGGTGGGTCCCATTGAATGCATCACACAGGCCTCTGCCCCCCAGGGCCCTTTGGGTCTCCTCCCCAGCCTCTTGTGCGGCCCAGGATCGGGTGGACTGGACTGCCTGGTGCTGCCAGTGCTGTGAGACCCTTCAGGACCGAAGCTGGGAAGAGCACGAGCCTCTCTCCCAGAACAGCGGGTGATGGCTGGGACGTGGCACAACAGCCATCTGGGCCACCCTGGTGGGGTGTGAACCTGTTCGGCATTGTCTGCTCAAGGTGAACATATGTGTCTTCGTGACCCAGCCCTGCCACCTGTGAGCAGATCTGTCCGAGAAGGGCTCATGCCACGTGTCCAGGAGACACGGACTAGATCGTTCCTGGAAGCCTGTGCAGAATGGAAAACCGGGACCCACCCACACGTCCCCTCCAAGGGGTGGGCAGAGAGAGGTGTGTTCACACCACAGAGGACACACAGCCACCAGTACCTGCATACGATCCCATTTCAATAAAGGTCAGACCAGGCAACACCCGCCCTCCTGCTGCTGGAAGCAGACCCCGAGGGAAGAGCACAGCACACCGAGAAACGACTGTGCCCAAGCAGGGGACCAGGGTCACCCAGGCGCCACCTGAGGTCAGGAGCAAATGGAGCACCTGAACCCCAGCTAGGAGGGGACTTACAGGACACCTGGAATCCCAGTCCAGGAAACTTTCCCTCAGTAGGGCAAACTGTTTGTCAAGAACATTCTGGGCTCATAAAACATCTTCCAACCTTGAGTAAACACTAAGATCCAATGTGGGCTCCGTGTAGCTGGTTTATTTACACAGCAACTCCGTGACTAGCGTGGGGGCTTCTGAAGCAGTGACAGCTCAGATTTGTGCATCGAGGAATGGGAGGGATGGGGGACTGGGAGGGGTGATACTGTGGTTTCTGGCACGTCCCTGGGAGGAGGGGTCAGGTGGGGATAAAGAGAGGTAGGAAAGTCTGTTTTAGATGTGCTGACAGCTGTTCCTCCTCCACGGGGAACCAAGAGCACCTTGGAACTGGCAGAATGTCCCTTCCCTGCATTTGCCAGAATGGGAGGGCACAGGGTCCCAGCCCAGCCCCCAGCCCCAGGGTAGATGAGGCCTGTGCCTGGGAGTGGGGCAGCAGTGCCTGGTGTCTGCCCAGCTGAGACCCTGGCATTCAACCACAGAGCCCTTCCTGGGCTCTGCAGCGAGGCTGGGGCCATGCAGTTGCCAAGGCTCCGCTGAAGAATTTGACCACAAGGGCAGGATGTTCCCAGTAGGAAAAAGCGGAGGAGGCAAAAGCACCCACCCAGCGGGTAGGCACAGTGGCTCCAGTCTGGCCTCTGGGAAACTTCACCCAGTGGCCTTGGGTAAGGCTCTAGCTGTCTCATCTGAAAAGGTCCCTCACAGGGTCTCCTGGGTCTCCAGGACTCACTGTGACGGACCATGAGGATTTGCCACCAATAGGCACAGGGGCCCCATCATGGAGGAGACACCCCTGTCCAGGGCCTGGGCAGCAGGAATGTCTGCGGTTGGGTGGAGCCTCGAGCCTAGAGAAGCAGCCCAGCATGCCCAATGCACCAGGCGCGTTGGAGACAGGGCGGTGGGATAACGCCCAAATGGCCTTTATCTGCCAGCCAGGTGAGGGCCACACCCTGTCTGGGCTGGACTTCCAAACAGAGCAGGTATGAAAAGAAAGCTTTGTGTGTCTCCGTGTAGGGCTCTGGGTAGCCCTGCTGGGCAGAGCTCCAGGACAGGGGACTGAGCCTTCCCTGCAAAGCCTATTTCCCGAGCCAAGCCACCCTGCGATCTCGCCCAACCCGAGGCATCTTTTCTTTGGGCCATTTTGCGATAAAAGTAGAAGCACAAGGAATAGATACGCCATGGGTGCAGGGAGAGCCCACGGCCAATGAGCGACCAAACCCCACACTCCCAGCACTTCCTCGGCCTCTCCGACTCCTGGCAGCCTCAGAAACACCGTTATGTGTGTGCACACGGGTGTCGGCGGTGGGTGCAAAACTAGAAGGCGCTGGCAGAGAGGCACCCTGACCATGGCCAGCGGGAAGCCCAGAGGCTGTTCACCACGCCCCAGCCGGCCACACATCCGCAGGGAGCACCACGCAGGGACTTCCAGTCCCAACACAGCCCTCAACTCAGCGGTGCCCATCAGGGCCCACAGAGCCCAGGCTCAGCCGCCCTGCGCCCCTTGGGGTGCGTCCGTGCGCCAAGAGTGCCATCTGGAGGGAGAAGGGGGCGGCGCAGAGACAAGGGTGGCTCCCGCCCCCTGGGGCCACCAACACCAGGCCACGTAATATATTCTGGGAGCCAAGTCAACAGAAATTTAAATAAACAAGTGAAATTAGCATGAAATTTCAGCATTTCAACATGTGGTCAATATAAAAACATGACTCAGACTCTTTTACAATCTGTTCTCCCCACTCGGTCTCTGCAATCTCTTGTGTATTTCACACTTGGGGAGCATCGCAATTCGGACCAGCCACACTGCAAGTGCTCGGCCGCCACCTGCGGCTTGTAGCCAACAGCTCAAAGATCCCCGTCCCTTTAACAAACACCAGGGGCCCCACCTCCCTTTCTGCCCCTGTGGCCTCCCCACCCCCAAGCCCCTGCCTCAGTCCCCACCTTAACTGAGCCAACACTCTTCCTCCTCTGACCTGCATGTTAACAAAAGCAGATTTGCATCCTTGCAAACAAATTAAAGGATCTGAAATCTTAACTGCCTTCAGGAACATATAGGGTAACTACCTTTTCCAACCAAGACAGATAACTCCATAAAACAGTACTCAAGAAAAAGGCAGGTTACAAAATAATATAATCCCACTTTTGTAAAAAGAAAAAAAAGAAAACACTAGCAACATGTTTGCAAAGAGAAAGTGTCTGGAAGGGTTTGGCGAATTGTTGATGGAGCTTCTGTCTCTGGGAGGTAGGGCATGGGGATGTCCCCCGGACACTTTTCTTTAACAGCACACAGGTGACTGACTGGAATCTGAACAGACCAACCATTGGTGGCACAGGACGGGTGCAACCTCCCTCACACCCACCCGCTCCTGCTCAGGCTTCCCGACTGTGTGTGGGACCTTGTTCCGATGCCCAGCCGCCTAGAGGCACGCTCGGGGCCTGGAGCAAGACCGGTGCATTCCCTGCTCTATAAGGGCACCTGGTCTAGCCTGGCCAGAAAGACCCCAACTGAGGTGGCATTGGGGACAGAAAAAATGTTTCTCCTGAAAGAAACCAGCAGAAGCCCTGTGCACAAAACCTAGCAGTTCTCAGTCTTCACCTTCTGGGAGCCACAGCACTGTGTTTTCAAACAAGGGGGTGGCCGTCACAAGCTGGTTGGACAGTGATGCATGTGCCAGGCACTGGGCCGGGCTCCTGATGGCCGACACCAGGCAGGCAAGGCACCGCCGAGCTCTGCTGCTCAGCAAGGAGCCCCTCGCCTGGGAGCAACAATAGGACCAGGCTCTGCAACTTTGTGGGGAACGGGGAATTGGGGACCTCAGTGCCCCTGGCGGGCCTCTTGGAAAGAATGTTGCTGCAGTTTGTGAGTGGGGTGTCCCTCACTCCCTTAGGGACATAACCAACCCAGGAAACCCTCCTTTGCGGGCCTGGGGAAGAAAGAAGGTCCATATTTCAGGCATGTCAGGGGCTTCACAGGTAACTCTGAGCCTGGAAGGTCCTGGAAGTAGCTGGAAGGCACTGGGCTTCCCAATCCTGGAGCCTGGGTGTGCTGAGACTTCTTCACCCACCTGTGTTCACCTATGAGCCCCAAACCCACAGGTCCCTAGGGTCACTCACACGAGAGAGAAACTTCAGTGTGAGAGTCAGGCCCCTTAATCTATCTTCTCTGATCCTGTCCAAGCAGATCGCTCAGAACAAATAACTGGTCTTCCCATCCCTCAAATCCAAGCACCCCTGGGCAACCATGTCTGAACTAAGTCTCCCGGCATCCTCAAAACTGAACTTTCTCTGAATGGCCACGATTGAAATCATCTAGAATAAGACAAGACAACACTCTGATATCTCAGATACTCTCAACAGCCGAGAGCCAGATTCTGGTCACCACGGGGCACCTCCACACGCCCTGAAGTGTCTGACACCTGACAGGTGCCCACCAGTGACCGGCTTGAGACCAGGCAGACTTCGGACCCGGAAAACAAAACCCAGGCTTCTTCTTGAGATGCAGGCTCAGTTCCAAGGCGTCCCTAACCAACCACCTGCTCTCTGTGTCTCACAGAATGGAGAGGGGGGAACAGAAGGAGGCGGCAGTGGGGGGCTGAGCAGAGGGGCCGAGTGCCCCCAACTGCAACCAGCACCGCATCACCTAACCAGGCGCCAAGACTGCACCCGACGCCCCGGCAGGCGGCGGCCAGCGCGGACAGAGCCTTTGCTTATTTTCTCCACACTGCACACCGTTTCAAAACGTGGACCCAGTATCAAAAGTCACTCTAACCCATCACTGTCTCCTACAGAAGACCAGCCAGCCCCGTCCTTAGGGGTTAGCTACAGACAAGGCAGCGAAAGCCCACGTGCTGCTCTTGGATTTGGAAAGGACAACCCCCCTTCATTTTGGAAAACAAAACCGAATGAGGACATGGTCACTCCCAGGAAGGAAGGCGGGCAAAGGAACCCGGCCTGGCACTGACCTGAACTTCCCGGTCCGCACCTGCAGCCCTCTCATTCCACAGCGCTGGGCACCGCCGACGTCACCCACGATATCGTCCCCAATCATGACGGCCTGTCACAGAGTGAAATACGCTCAGAAAAGATGCCAGGAGAATTTCATTCCTGTACTCCTTCATCTCTTTTGACATAATAAACTGCTTGATTTGATGTTTAAAACCACCATCATACAAATTAAACAAGATAATATTGTCATGATATTGACTAAAAGTCAACCCACCTTGAATATATCCCACACTGCCCCCGTGGGCCACGGCTCTGAACGGTACGTATTTGTGCCATTTGAAATCAATCAGCAGACGTCAGAGTGATTTGGTGGCCCAGGGCCGTGCAGGGTGCTGACGCCGCTTCACCTCTACGGGAACACAGGCTCAATTTCACCTAATCCTACACACTCTGTTGATAACCAGGTCATTTGTCAACCCTTGGTTCTGTGAAAACTAAGCAAATCTCTGGCAAATCTTTGTGAGTTTTGCTTTATATAGGTTTTGCTTTCAATAGTGAAGGCATTGCCTGTAAAACCCAAAATAACATACAAACAAAAACACACACACACACACACACACACACAGAAGAAATGCTCACAGCCTGCATATCATTTTAAAAAGCAGCCTCTAGGATACACTCTCCCACTTGAAACAACTAGAAAACCAGACAAACCCTATGAAACCACAGTTTCCAGATGCTGGACATCAAGCATGGAAGGACAGAGGTTTCCAGACACAGGAAACAGGTGAGGTGAGCCCTGCGACCGCCCTCCGCTCCTGCCTTCAGAGCTCCCGGCCTGGGGGCGCAGGGAGGGTGCTGTGGACGGAAGTGTCTCTCCCCAAGTTCCTGTGTTGAAGCCCTAACCCCCAGGGCAATTGTATTTGGGTACAGGACAAGTAGGGAGGTAATGTAGATTAAACAAGGTCATGAGGGAGGGGCCCCGATCTGACAGGACTGGCGAGGAAGGGACCCCAGCGCTGCTCTCTCCCCACGAGCACAGCAGCGTGGCCGTGCGGGGACACAGCAAGCAGACAGCCGTCTGCAAGCCGGGAAGAGAGTCCTCGCCAGAAACTGAATTTGCCAGCATGGTGAGCTCAGACTTCCAGCCTCCAGAACCGGGAGAAAATAAATTTCTGTAGTTGAAGACACCCAGTCTGCAGCGTTTTGTTAGGACAGTCTGGGCTGACTAATGCAGAGGGGAAATCCAGGGGGACCCCAGAAGACTCCCTGGAGGAGACAGAAGTGAGCTTCTGGGGACACCAAGGCAGCCAGACCTGACCGGACAGGGTACCAGAGAGGAGGGGCTGCAGGGAGAAGGACCGTGGAGATCCACAGACAGTCCCCTCCGCTGTCAGCAGCCCACTGACCAGCACCGGTGGGGGAGGAAACGCCCGGGGCCTGGGCAAGAACCACACCAAGAAGTCGGAGACAACAGCATCTGCCCCTTGCACAGGATGGGACGCGTTCCCACCGGGCGGGCTGGAGTCTCCGGTCCGCAGGCACCGGGCGGCCTCTCCGCAGAGGCTTCCCAGACCAGCCCCGCTCTGCTGCTGCCTCCAAAATCTTAAAAGCAAGATCTGGACGGATCAAACTGTTTCCACGTAATTTAACGCATATAAATAGAAAAAATTACCAGACATGCCAAGAAGGAAAATATCACACAAAATGAGGAGAAAAATCAATCAAAGCTGACGCAGAACTGACACACATGTGAGAATTAGTGGACAAGAGCATTAAATCAGTGCTAACTGCATTCCTTATGTTCAAAAAGTTAAGCAGAAAAATAGAAGATAAAAGAAAAAGAGGAACGCCTTCACTTCCACCTGTAAAATGGGCGTAACTGGTACGGTGTTCAACTCAAATCATCCAAGCGAAGCATCTAGCACGGTGCCTGGACGTATTAGTTGCCTCAACATGTTAAGAAGGAAAAATAAACACTAGGAAATGTTTTGTTGAGGAAACTCCTAGTCTACCGTGTCGGGGCCAGTCCATGGGACTCAACGACAGGCGCTCTCTGCTCCAGTCACTCGGCACCTTTGTACGGAGCCCTGTGGGGTCAGGTGCCGGTCAGGTGGCTGGCACACAGTGTGAGTCAGACACACACGGTCCCTGCCCTTGTGGGGCTCACAGCAAGTGCAAGAACACATTTATCAGGTAATTTCACAGGCACATGATCACATCCTGTGAGGAAGTACAGGAGGCTGCAAGCCCTGACCTCGTGGGCTTGGTGGTAGTCAGGGAAGGCTTCCTGGAAGAGGTGAGTTTTCTGAAGAGCAAGAGGAGGGATCAACCAGGTTAGGGGGTACAGGGGAGGGAGGGAGCCTTCCCAGCAGGTGACACCACACTTGTGCTAACTACGCATCTACCTGCCATTCACCAGGGACAGCCAGGCAATGAATTCCAAAATGCATGTGTGAATAAGCCTAAGCCGCTGTCCTTGGAAACATCTCCTGAATAGGCCTTCAAATGACAGGAACCGAGAGGAGTCACAGGAGAAGGACAACAGAGCTGGTGCCACCCCAGAGGCCAGGGAGGCAGTTTCAGCTAAACACGAAGCTCTTCTAATAATCACGCAGGCTCCTCCCGTGATCATATTCAAGCCGAGGCCAGAGGGGCCTCTATCGGAGAAGCGGCAGGGCACGGTGGCACCCGGAGAAAGCTCGGAGGATGTGACCCATGGCTGCCAAGGCCGGGACCTCTGCCAATTGCTGGTAGACACAAGCCCACTGCAAGAGAGGAGGTACTGGAAATAAAACTGCATTTCTTCCTGGTGAATATTCTATGCTTCATACTTTCCCAACTACTTTCCCATACTTTCCCATACTTTCTCTGATCTTTCCTGCAGCTACTCCTGGTTCCCAAGGCATGTTGTGTATACTGGTGACACACTATTTGACTCTAGGTAGAACAAAGACATACGCTTTAATGTAATCGTGTGGTATTTATTTTTAGATTCCTCTATTATGGTAAATGAGGGATTCTGGTTTTCCATTTATAGTAGTGATTGAAAGTTTCTTTTAAAATACATTTATTTTTTAAGAAGTGAGTCAATTGAAAGAAACATTAAGCAACAGGGCCAGTGGCACGTACCCAGATATGGTAAAAACTGGAATTGTTTTTTCCAGAATGACTGACATTGGGGACACTGCCAAATCCAAACGGGCTTCTGTGTCTATCGGACTGGCTGTTTGGAAACCATCCGATCACCCAGGAAGAAACAGCCAGCGGCGCCGTGTGTTCCCTGGAGTGGGACCAGCACCGAGTCTGCTGCACACATACAGGTGACACCAAAGGTCACGTGAAGCCACGGTTGCCCGGGCAACTCACACGGTTCCCGGCCTCAGGTGACTGTGCCAGCCATGAGCCCCTGCATTAGATTCCGTTTAACACTTTGTCCTTCTCAAGGTGCTGTCCTGAAACCGCAGGTCAGCCTTTGAACATTCAGCGTGCCAACTGAGGACCACGTCCACTTCTGCTACGTCCGGGGCCATCTTACTAGAAAGTTCCTTAGAAATGGAACAGGTCTTCCAGATAGTTCATGTCATGCCTGACACATTCCATGCTTCCGGGGAAAATAAAATTTTGCGTGTGCGCACACACACACACACACACACACACACACACACACACAGCTAGACAGCAGAAATCCTTCGTTCTCAGAACAGAGACTCTCAGGACCCCATGAGATGGAACCGGAGGACTCTGGTCCCCGGAGGAAGCGCTCTCATGCAGGGGACAGCATCTGTGGCTCTGCCGCCTGCACTGGAAGAGCCCCCGGAGCTGTGCGTGAGCGCGCTGGCAGGCCGAGGCCGGGGCAGGCGCTGGGGCGCCCGAGCAGCGATGCCTGTCTGGGCCAGCTTGTGGGCTCCGCAGACCGCGGTGCGCTCGGGACCCCGGGGAGTTCACAGGTTTACTGTCGGTGAAGGGCAATAAGCGTGCAAGAAGGAGCAATTATTGCCGAATCATTTAGGATTTAAAAAATCACTGGCAAGAAGATAGAGGTCAAGAGGTGTGCTGTCAGGGGAAATAAAAACTCTACCTGTCAGGCCTGGGTTTCGCTTCCTTTCTGTCTGTCACATGGTGGAGGGCAGACGGAGACACAAACGGAAAGGTCAGACCCCCCAGAACCCAGACAGCCGGAGGGAGGCGCCACAGTCACCGAGGCAGGTTTCTGGGCTGGTTCCCAAAGCAGAGTCATTCATCCTCTCAAACCACTGTCCGCCTGCCACGCTCCGCCTGCCAGCCGCCAGCCGAGGTAACGGGAGAAGAGCTTCGTCTAACAGGAACGATGGTTTGGGTGCAAATCGCCAGTGCCAAAGAGCTCCCACGTTTCACGAAGGTTTCAGTCGTCCCAAGACTCTGCCAGGAGGCCGGGATCAGCAGGGCTCAGTGTCTGTACTGCAGCTCCGAGGAGCACACGCCCCACAGGCAGAGGCCTTGAGACGACATCTCGCTATGGATCAGCCCTGGACCCTTGGCCTTCAGGCCCAGAGGCACCCAGCTCCCTCAGACACCCGGACACGGTGCACTGATAAGTGATTTCCACCACGGTCTGTCACATTCGTAAGGAACAGCTACACAGCAAAACTCAAAGACCACTTTTTTTAAAAAAGCAAGAAACAGGCCAGGTGCGGTGGTTCACACCTGTAATCCTAGCACTCTGGGAGGCCAAGGAAGGAGGATTGCTTGAGCTCAGGAGTTCCAGACCAGCCTGAGCAAGAGCGAGATCCTATCTCTACTCAAAATAGGAAAAATCAGTGGGGTGTGGTGGTGTGCACCTGTAGTCTCAGCTACTTGGGAGGCTAAGGCAAGAGGATGGCTTGAGCCCAGGAATTTGAGGTTGCCGTGAGCTAGGCTGACGCCACGGCACTCTAGCCGGGCGACAGAGTGAGACTCTGTCTCAGTAAATAAATTAATTAATTAAAATTTTTAAAAAATGAAGAAGCAAGAAATAATGGTGTTGGTAAAGATATGAAAAAAACGAACAGCCATATACATAGCTGGTGAGGAAGGTGAATGGACACAGCCTTTCTGAAAGAGAAACACGCAGTGTGCGTCATGGCCCACGGTGCCCATGGTACCTCTAGGGTTTCTGTAGAAATGCACAAGAGGATGGACACATGGACACACAAGATTGTTCGTCAGGGTTTTGTACAAGAGGGAATTTGGAAGCAACCCAATGTCCAATAATAGGGGAATGGTAAAGAACATTCTAGAAGTCAGAAGGATAGAATACTATACAGTGACAAAAATTACTTTATTTTAAAAAGTGCTTAAATAAGCACAAAGGATACTGTTTCCAACAGAATATTAAGGGGAAAAATTAAGGTTTCAAATAGCAGAGACAGGATTATCCCAATTTTGTGTTACAAATGTACAGACAGACACGAAACAATTAGAAAGATTAAGCATAATTTGTGTTATTCTAGGCTAATGGAATAATGAACGGTTTTTTTTTTTCTTGTACTTTTCTGAATTTTTCCTATCTCCTCTAATGAGTTATTTCATAATCAGATAAAAAAAATACTTCTGTTTTAAGGAACAGAAAATAAAATCTACTAAAAAGGCTCCAGGAGAGACCACCTCTTAAAGAAACCTAAGCCACAAGGTTTTGTGGGCACCTATGACCAAGGCACATCACAAAGACAACTTCAGCGCTGCAAGTTCCTAAAACTCCCGTCAGTTTTGTACCCACTGCTGCAGGGCTAGGTGCCAGGTGTCAGGGACAAGAGATTCCAATTCAAACCAGGGCTGCGGGCCCTGGCCGCCCCTGGCCCTCCCCCTTTCAGTGCTGGAAGCAGGAGCTGAGCAGGGTCAGCCCCAAACTGACACACAGGGAAAACATGCACAGCCGGTGGGTGGCACTCAGCCACGGGGTGGGGGGTGGAAGGGACAGGCCCTCAGTGGAAATACTCAGGGGGCAGGAAGGCCATGGGAGAAGTGACTGGCCCTGAGCGGCCCCCAAGGAGACACAGACTCCACACCCACAGGTGTCACCATCAGGGCTACAGACTGTCCCCAAAGCTCCACCATCGGGACTGATGCCCTGAGAATCGGCGAACAAAGTGGCAGGGCATGGTCCACTTTTCACGCCCAGCCCTCCTGGGAGAAGCCCACAAACTTTGCCCCGTTTTCCTAGCCTGTCTGGAGGGCACGAGCCCATGAAAATCCCCGCGTCTTCTGCCTCCCCTCATCACCCCAGGTCTTGTCTAACTTTGTTTTCAATAGTTTGAATTCTGCCAACGATACAGTTTAATATTTTTCAAAATAGAAAATGATACTGTACTACTAAATATGCCTTTCAAACTTCAATTCCAGGAGCTCGGGGACTCTGGGCTGCTGCTGGCCGTCCCTGAGAAACGTGGTATGGCCAAGAGCAGTGCGGGGGGGACGGGAAGACGACGGTTTGGGTCCCAGCCTCGCTCCTCGTCAGCAGAGTGGTCTCGGGTTCAGTAAAGACTCTCCCACGACCACGTCCTTAAGGCTGTGGCTCTCCCTGGGGACATGCGGCAATGTCTAGAGACATTTTTGGTTTCACCACTTGGGAGCGACGTGGGTGGAGCCCAGAAAGGCTGCCGAGCAGCCTGCAATGCACAGGACAGTCCCCCGCCACAGAAGGATCGGACCCCAAAACGTCAGCAGTGCCAAGGTTGAGAGATTGTGTCTTAACCCCAAGATGGAAACGCAAGCACCTGTGACAGGGGCTGGAATAAGGATTTCACAAAATAAATGGTGATGGCACCGGGGTGTGTCTGGCACTGGTGGTGGTGGGGGGGACTCAGGGTATTCGAGGGCGGTCCTCTCCAAGCCTGGGGCTCCTCACCTGTGAAACGGGCCCCTCCAGCCCCCACTCCTGCAGTACCTGACTAAGCACTCTGCTTTGCACAGTCCCAATTTCCATGAAACCTACACAATTTGCAACCGATGGAACTTCTTACGATCACGAAGGACTGCTAAAACTTTCACATCATTCGGGCTTTCGTATGAATCTATAAAACCACCTACTGATTTGGAAGCTTAAACCATGAGAATTAGGTATTTCTAGAAGTAACCTTTAAGGTGTGTTATTCTTTGCCTTAACACTGACCCTTAGAAGGGGCCTGGTTGCCTCTAAGAGGTTTGAATTTCCAATCTATTAGAGTAATACCAGCAATCTGTTATTTCTAGGCTATTGAGGAAAGGTTAAGAAGAAAATTGGATTTGGGGAGTTATATCCATTCTGAGTGTGGGCTGAAAACCCCTCAGCAGCAAGACGCAAGGCAGGTCTCAGGAAGAAGCAGTTATCAAGGGAAATGACTGGTGATAACTTTATTGATTAAAGCAGCTTGAAAAATTTAAGGTTCGCCACAGCCTGGCACTTGGGCAGCAAGATAGCTCCTCACGGGCAGTTTTCATTAAAAATAAAGAGGCAGGAACAGAGAATTATTACCCTGTGCATAGGCCGCAGTTCATCTAAAATGGCCTCCTTTTGACATACTGCTCTAACACGTCTACACATCCTGAGACTCGAGTGACATTAGCGAACATTTTAAGAAAATGGCATGCAATTGCCACTCACCTGTCAAGGGGGGAGACAGGAATGTCAGCTGAGGGTAGAAGAGAGAATGACAGGGTGGGAGGCAGATAAGACACGACGCGGCCACATGTGCTCAGAGACGCCAGAGAAAGCAAGTCCGGCGACCCAGAGCTCAGGGTGGCCGAGCCTCTAGCAGACACGGTGACCCGCCTGGAGTCCGCAGACCTCACTCTCTCCCAGACCCACTGCTGGCATCTGAAAACGAGGAACCCAGATGAACCAGCGCCCCGTGAGGGCCCGGCTCTACTTTGGGGTGTGGGGAGGGGCGTTTCTCGTTCAGAATGTGATGGATGCTGACTGTGCAAATAGTTGAAAAATGCCAAAAAGAAGAAACAGGGGCGGGGCATCACCCCGTGTCAAACTATCCACATACAACCAACGATGCCACTGGACATTCGGTTCCTTCCGGGCCTGTTTTCTAGGCAGTGGCAGGTTTTTTGGTTTTGGTTTTGGGTGGGGCAGGGGGCTGTTTGAGATGGTTGTGAGCACACTGCTTATATAATTTTAAATACTGATTTTTAAAAACTCAGATTGTGCCATTAGCCTTTCTCCCTCTCTATACCGAGTTATCCTAAGAATTTCTTCTCTCTTAAATTCATCCTACGAGTGGGATACAAATATATACGTAGTTGCTCACATTTTAAAAATAGAAAGATAAGCCATAATATTTATAAAAATGGCCACGTACGCGAGACAGGCAGAGACAGAATAGCAGGACGAGGACACAAGTCAGAGTCCTTAAGCATGTCTTGCTTTGTGGGTTTCATCAGAGGAATGTGAATCAAAACCGCAGTGAGACACCGTTTCACCCCAGTTAAAATGGCATTTATCAAAACAACAACAACAAACGCTGGCAAGGACGCGGAGAAAGGGGAGCCCTCGCACACGGTTGGTGAGAATGTAAACTGGTGCAGCCGCTGCAGGGAACAGTATGGAGGTTCCTCGAAAAGCTTAAAACAGAACTACCGCGTGACCCAGCAGTGCCACTGCAGGGTATACATGCAAAGGAGGGGACTTCAGTGTATCAGAAAAATATCTGCACGCCCATGTTCACTGCAGCACTGTTCACAATAGCCAAGATTTGGAATCAACCTAAGTGTCCATCAACAAATGAATGGATAAAGAAGTTGTGGTACATACACACAATGGAATATTATACAGCTACGAAAAGAATGAAATCCTGCCATTTGCAGCAACTTGGATGGAACTGGAGAACATTATGTTAAGTGAAATAAGCCAAGCCCAGAAAGGCAAATCCCACCTCATGTTCTCACTCACGTGTGGGAGCTAAATATTAAAAACAATTGATCTCATTGGAGACAGAGAGCAGAATGACGGTTACCAGAGGCTGGGAAGCGTAGCAAGGAGGTGGGGATGAAGTGGGGATGGTTAACGGGTGCAAAGATATAGTTAGAAAGAATGAACAACATTTGATAGCACAACAGAGTCACTATAGTCAATAACAAGTTAGGGTATACTTTAAAATAACTAAAAGAGTGGAACTGGAATGTTCCTAAGGCAAAGAAACGATAAATGCCTGAGGGGACGGATACCCCAATTCCCCTGATTTGATTAATTCACATTGTATGCCTGCATCAAAACATCACAGGTACCCTATAAAGATACACAACTATTATGTCCCCATGGTAGTTAAACATAAAAAGAATTAACAGTGCTAAAATTAGGAGAATGGTCATAAAGAGGATATTTACATAGTCTCAAAGCACTTTCCCACAGATACTTATCAAAAGAGACAGAGAGTAACTTCACAGTGGAGAACCCTGGCAGACGCCTCCCCAGCTGGTGATCAGAGTCAACACCACTAATAACGGGACAAAATGATGCCACATGCCTCTGACAGGGTGCACCGGAGGGGCACGGCATCATTTCTGTGCGATTCCTGCCAAAAATGCATCACTAAATTAAAGCACGAGTACTTTTCAAAAACGCCACGGTCACGAAAGAGAAAGACAGACTGAGGAAGTGTCTCAGAGCAAAGAACACAAGGAACGTGACAGCTAGATGCAACGTGTCCCCAAAAAGCCATTAGTGGGACGAGTGATGATGTCTGAATAGTCTGAATAAGGCCTCCAGATTAGTTAACAGTCTAGTCCCAGTGTGGATTTTCTGATTTTATAATTGTTCTGTGGTTGTAAGTGCCAACATTTGGGGAAGCTGGGTGAAGGGTACAGAGGAAGGGAATTCTTTGAACTATTTCTGCAACTTTTTTGAGCATGAAATTACTTCACAATTAAAAGCGGCTATTAAGCCGGGCGCGGTGGCTCACGCCTGTAATCCTAGCTCTCTGGGAGGCTGAGGCGGGCGGATCGCTCAAGGTCAGGAGTTTGAAACCAGCCTGAGCAAGAGTGAGACCCCGTCTCTACTATAAACAGAAAGAAAGAAATTAATTGGCCAACTAAAGATATATATAGAAAAAAT
>CAUYRT010035351.1:0-54227 GCA_963574885.1 Lepilemur ruficaudatus | reverse complement strand
CCACAGTGACCCCCCACGTCGCTCAGCCTTGGGTCTACCCCCCACCCCCCAATTCCCCAGTGTTCACTCCCACCCTTTGAGCACCATAGTGTTAATCAGTCAATACCAATTTGATGGTGAGTACAGGTTACAAATGGGTTTTGACAGGAACAGACACGATTCTGGTCTGGGCTTTGTTTACCCTTGGAAGATGCAAATGTTCAGAGTTCCATAAAAAAGCTAGAATAGAAAGCAGTGCACGGATTTGGACAGCTTGCCATCATTCCTTCAGACCAAAAAACATAGTGTACAGCCTGCAACGTCCAGCAATGAGCAGAGAAACAGCCTCTTTAAAGTAGTAGTTTGATAGAGAAGTGGAACCGACAGTTAGAGCATTGATTGTGAGGCAAAAGGAGATAAAAGCATGAAGGGCTGGCTTTCATGCCTTCGTGAGTGTGTGTTCACATTCAACGTGAGTGGAGAAAGCAGTGTCCCCACTAGATTCTCTCCATTTTTCTGGTTGATCTGGGGAAGAACGGGTAGGGAAGCATGCTGGTATGACTGCAATTCTTACCAAGGGAGGAGTGTGCTGGTATAGTGATTATATTTTCTTTTTTCTTTGTTTCTTCCCCACGTCATCTTAACTTTTTTTTTCTTTCTGCCTACCTGTAGTGGTCTTAGGACCAGGGCTTCAACTTCAAGTGCTGGAAGCAGCGATGATTCCTAAGCAAGGTGCTGTAACTATGTTTCTTAGCCTTACGCCAGAATTCCTAAGGGCCTGATGGAGGTGTTTGTGCAAAACTGTGATGAGCAGTGAATGCAGCCGTATTGCCAGGTGATAATAATGGCCCCCTAGTTGGGCACCCATGTAACCTTACCTTACCTGAATGGGAGTGGACTGAGGAGGAGTATTGCTGCCCGCAGTCTAGACCAGCACAGTGGCAGTTCTAATGTCCCTTCTAAAGGTTATTAATAAAGGAAAGGAAGCATAGTAGCTGAGGGTAAAGGAATAAATAAATGGGTTATGAATTAAGGCAAATCCAGTGTTACGTTACCACCTTGAAAAGAGGCTCATTGTTTCTTAGCTCAGTTACACCAGTTAGTTGCCTGAAAGGGTGAAGCTGTGTTTGTTGAGACCACTTCTGCTGTAGGTAGAATGGAAGCCTGCAAACCTTAGTGGCCTCGCCCTGGGAGGCATTCAGTCAGTATGATGGACTGTACTAATTATTAATGATTGAATGGGATTCCAGTAATGTGCCAATATCTTTTGATGTAGGGATCTGGTTCAAAGAGGGGCTGGGAGGAACTAATATTGTATGTATTTCCTGGCAGACACCTAAAATCCTTGGAATTTCTTCCAAGTGATGTCTTTTTGTATGCTAATGAGTTGACTGATGCCTGGCAGCCCCTTAGGTAGCTTCGGGATGGGGGCTAGTCACCAGCAAGATTAGATGGTTGGGACTTTCAGCCCCACCCCTTCCCCACCTCAACCAAGGTGAAATTGATAGCCAGTGGTTTAATCAATCATGCCTATGTAATTGAGCCTTCATAAAAACCCAGAAGTTCTCAGTTCTGAGAGTTGAACACATCGAGGTTCCTGGAGATTGATTAGTGTACGCAAGGGAAGGCATGGAAACTCTGGTCCCCTGTCTGTATGCGCCTCTTCATCTGTTTCTTTTGTAATATCCTTTATAATAAGCTGGTTAATGTGTTTCTGTAAGTTTTGTGGGCTGCTCTAGCAAATTAGTTCACCCCCACAAAGTAGGTCTTGCAATCCCCAGCTTGAAGCTGGTTGGTCAGAAGTTCCGGAGGTGCTGACTTGCAACTGGTGTCCAAAGTGGGGACAGTCTTGGGGACTGAGCCCTCAACCTGTGGAACCTGAGGCTATCTCCAGGTAGATAGTGTCAAAATTGAGTTGCAGAACACCCAGCTGTTGTCTGCTTGTTTGGTGTTTAGGGCAAAACTCTGACACATTTGGTCATAGCTGTCTTCAGTGTGGATTTTTGTGGTGTGAGAGTAGAGGAAAAACAGTTTCTGCTTTTTCCCTCTCACCGAAATTGTCCAACTATTTTCTAGAGTGGTTTTACAGTTTTGCATTTTCAGCAGTTCATGATAAATTAGATTTTTGTGCATCCTCAACAGCATTTGTTATTGTCACTATTTTTTATTTTAGTCTTTCTGGTAGGTATGTAGCAATATCTTTGTATTCTTAATTTACAGTTTCCAAATTGCTCATGATGTTGAGTGTCTTTTCTTGTGCTTATTTCCCATCCCTATATCCCCTTAAGTGAAATCTCTCTTCATGTCTGTTCCCCATTTTCTGGTTGATTGTTTTTAATTTTCAGTTTTGACTATTCCGTGTATATATATAACTCTTTACATATATATATATATATATATGAAGTCCTTTGTGAAATAGTTTGCAAATATTTTCTCCCAGGCTATATCTTGTCTTTTCATCTTAACAGGGTCTTTTGCAGAGCAAAATTTTAAAGTTTTGATGGTGTTCAGTTTATAGGTTTTTCTCATTTATAGGTCATGGTTTTGGTTATTATGTCTTAAGAACTCTACAAGCAAGGCTTACGATCCGAAGATTTTCTCCTAACAATTTTACTGTTTTAGATTTAAGTCTCATCCATTTTGGGTTAATTTTTGTATAAGGTATGTTTAGGTTGAGGTTTAGATATTAATAGATGTTATGACTCTTTTTCTTTTCTGAGACTTTCTATTTTTTTGTTTTTGTTTTTGTTGTGTTTGCATTTGTTTTCAATTTTTAAGAAAATTTTTGTAGTTGTGGGGTCTTGCTGTGTTGCTCATGCTGGTCTCAAACTCCTGGCCTCAAGTGATCCTCCTGTGTTGGCATCCCAGAGTGCTGGGATTACAGGCATGAGCCACTGCACCTGGCTGTATTTGTTTATTTTTTGATTGCCAATTTACAGTCATTGTAAGATAATTCTGGTGTCTGTATTATGTCTGTGTATCTTTTGATTGTTTTTTCTCATACATCTTGAGGTCTTCTTGCTTTTTGGTAACGTAAGTGACTTTTAATTCAAGTCTGGACATTTTGAGGATTATGTTAAGAGATTTTGGGTTTTAGCAAGCTATGTCTGATATCACTTCTGGGTAAATGTGCACCACCATATTGAGGGTGGAAGTTGGGGGTGGAAGTTCAGGTTCCCCACTCTTCTTTTATGGCCCAGAAATACTTTCCTTTCTGCTGAGTGGAGGTGGGTATGCAGGCCCCCACTAGGCCTCCACTAGTAGCATCTTTTCTGTGGGGGAGCAGGAGTACCTCATACTCATGTGGCTTCCATTTACACTGTGTTGAGTTGATGGGCTTAGCAATCAGATGTGGAAGGTCCAGTCCTGGCTCTCCATTACGCCTCCTCTGGCCCTCTGGCACCACTTTAACGGGGAGAGTATAGGGCACCTCATTACTGCTGGGCAAGTGTGGAAGTCCAGGCTCCCTCCGTGATCTCCACTGGTGGTGGGGAGGGGGGAGTTGCCAGCTTGTTATTGCTTGGTGGGAATGAAAGTGCCACTTGGTCTTCTCTGATACCACCATAGTGATGTGATGAGGGTTGTGGCTCCATATTCAAGGCTCCCTATTTGGTCTTTGCTGGCAGAAGTGGGTATGAGTTTTTTCTATTGTATGAAGGTTTTCTGTTTTGCTAGGCTACGGTTTTTTTTGGTCCTTGGGTTTGAGAGATTAGGCTTTTCTTGGTTCTTTTTTGGTGTCCTTTGATGGTTTCAGATTGTTAGCTTCTCTAGCACCTGGACTGGGATATATGAGGCCAAAACATAACCCAGAGAAATGAGCTCAATGTCGGTCTCTGCGTTCCTGTGTTCTCTAGCTGATAGACTTCCCTAATAGAGTTTCTATCAGGGCCTCTTTTTCAATACTTGTCTCTCTCTCTCTCTTTTTTTTTAATGCAGTCGTGTGCTACATACTGACCTTTCTGTCAATGACACATACACAATGGTGGTTCCATAAGATTATAATGGAGCTGCCTTAGACAAGTGTACCATTTATCTTTTATATTATATTTTCATGATGCCTTTTCTATGTTTAGATATGTTTAAATGCACAAATACTTACCATTGTGTTTAATTGTCTACACTATTCAGTATAGTGAAATGCTGTAGGGGGTCTGTAAGCCAGGAGCAATAGGCTATGCCATTGTATCTAGGTGTGTAGTAGGACATACCATTTAGGTTTGTGTTAAGTACACTCCGATGTTCACACAATGACGAAATTGCCTGATGATGCCTTTCACAGATGCATTTCTCAGAAAGTATCTCCATCATTGAAGGATGCACGACTGTTTGCATTTCCCAGCTCTTTTAAAACCGTGCTTTGCTTTGGGTAATTTCCTCAGGTCGGTTTTTCAGTGTAGTACTATAGGTTGAGTATCCCTTGTCCAAAATGTTTGGTAACAGAAGTATTTTATTTAGATTTTTTTTGATTTTAGTATGTTTGCTTATACATAATACAATATCTGGAGGATGGGACCAAAGTCTAAACATGAAATTCATTTATGTTTTCATGATACCTTATGACACATAGCCTGAAGGTAATTTTATACAATATTTTAAATAATTTTGTGCATGAAACAATGTTTGTGTTAAATACTTAGCCATGTTGGTGCTCAAAAAGTTTTGGATTTTGGAGCATTTCAGATTTTCAAATTAAGAGTTGTTCAACCTATAGTAAGTTGATACTTTCTTCTCTGAACACTTTAAAGCTAATGCTGCTATCTTTTCTTTGGACTTTTCATTCAGACCTTTGTATTTATTTCATATGTAATGTCCATGGTGTTTAACTGTATTTAATCCTTAGCAGAAATTATAGGTAAGAATAGGGAAAAGAATGCCTACTCTTATCTTCTGGGAAGTAAAAAGTTCTTCTTTCTTTTTTGTTCTCTGAAACAGCTGTAAAACATTTGAATTATTTGATTCTTGAAGTTTTATTAACATTCACTGTAAAACTGCCTGAACTTTTCGTATTTGTTTACAGGGAAGATGGTTTAGGTGCCTGGGGAGGAAGGAAGGATGCGTGGGGGAGTAGTGTATAGTTTATATTGCAAATTTATCATTTTAGTGGTTGTCTTTCAAGGTTTCATGTTTCTTTTCTGGTTAGTTTAGGTAATTATGATTTTGAATTTTCCGATTCATGAAAGTGATTTACTTCAACATTTATTATTTTTTTCTTTCAAAATTGTTTTAGAATTTTTAACCTATCTAACGTATTTATACCTCTTTTGTCTGATTCATTCCTAATTACTTTATATTTTTATTAATTACTTTTCTGGTGTATATATAGTGGTCTACATGAGTTCTAAGTGATTGCCCATGTTACTAATTTTTAAAAATTATTTGCATGATTTTTATATAATTCTTTTATGATTTTAAAAATCTCTAATGTATCTGCAGTCATGAGACTTTCCATTCCTAATGTTTACTTGTTCCATTTGTTTTGTTCTTGGTCAGTCTTGCTAGATGCTAATCTATACTTTTAGTGCTTTCAAAAAACCAATTTTTGGTTTTGTTTTGTCCTTCATATCCCTTTTTTTTTTTTCATTAACTTATGCTTTTATCCTTATTTCTCTTTCTCCTCTACATTTTTTTGGATACTTTTTTTTCTTAGCTTTTAAAATTGGATGTTGGCTGTGCACGGTGGCTCAAGTTGTAATCCTAGCACTCTGGGAGGCCGAGGTGGGAGGATCGCTTGAGATCAGGAGTTCGAGACCAGCCTGAGTAAGAGCAAGAGCCCGTCTCTACTAAAAACAACAGAAAAAATTAGCCAGGCGTGGTGGCGCATGCCTGTAGTCCCAGCTACTCAGGAGGCTGAGGCAGGAGGATCGCTTGAGCCCAGGAGTTTAAGGTTGCTGTGAGCTAGGCTGTCTAGACAACAAAGGGAGACTCTGTCTCATAAAAAAAAAAAAAAGAAAAGAAAAAGGATGTCAAACTCCTCACTTTTCACTCATCCTTGTTATATAAAATATCCATTTAAGGTATGAATCTCCCCTAAGAATGACTTTAGTTGCATACTGCAACTTTTGCTATGTAGTGTTTTTGCCATTTATTGCATGATATTTTGCAATTTTTAAGAAGATTTCTTCTTTAATCCATAATTATTTAGGAGTATATCTTTCATATTCTAAATATATATACATTTTTGGATATCTTTGTTATTGCTTTATGAGTTTGTTGCTTTGTGATCCCATAAGACAGTTTGTATGGTAATTTTGAGATGCTGGTGAGACTTTTCTGTGTTCTATTATGGTCAGTTTTCATTAATGTTATAAATGTACTAGAAAAGAATGTTAGGCACAGAGTTTTTTAATATATATGTATAAATGTTTTATACATGTATATTTATATGTATATTATATATGTATACACATATATAAATGAAAATAACATACATATACATATTTAGATTATGCTTGTTATTTGTGTTGGTCAAATATTTTATACTCATAATTTTCTTGATCTATCAGTACAGTTATTCTCATGATCATGAATTTGTCATTTTCTTTTAATACTTTCAATTTTTTATATGTTTGTGTGTGTATTTGGCATTTTATTAGGTACATACAGATTTAAGAGTATTATATATTTTTGTTGCATTATTTTAGATTTACTGAAATCTGCATTACTTAGATTTACTGAGTAAAATCTCTTTGTAACCTTTAAGTTTTGATTTGCTTTACTTTGATATTTATATTGCTGTTCCACCTTTCCTCTAGTTAGTATTTTCTTGGTATTTTTATAATGGTATTTCCATTATATTATTTTCAACTAATTTGAGTGTTTTAGTTGTGTTACCTGTAAATAGGACATAGCCAGACTTAAAAAAAATCAGTGTGTTTATCTCTATCTTTCATTGTGTGAGTTTACATTTACTGCACTTATTATTTAGTTAGACTTATTTTTACCATCTTATTTTTTGGTTTTTCCATTGATCATGCTCTTCACTTTTTTTTAATTTCCCACCTTTTGTTGTATTGGGTCTTGTTTCATTCATTTTTTTTCAATTTTAGAATTTACCAATTCCATGTCTCCTTACATTGGATGTACTTAGACGTTTTATAAGTTGGCAGTATAAACACCTTAAACTGAGCTACCCTCTCCCATCTTCTATTTCATCGTTGACTGTTTTATTTTCATTTCATTATTTACTCCCTATTAGATACTATTAATAATTATTACAGTTAAATTTATTTATACATAGCAATAATACCTCTTTGAATATTTTCTTACCCTAGTACCTTTTTTACTTGTAATATATGCATAATGATATTTGCCATATTAACCATTATTAAATGTGCATTTCAGTGGCGTTAGATACATTCATAATGCTGTGCAGTCATCACCACTATTTCCAGAATATTTTTATCATCCCAACCAGAAACTCTGTACCCATTAAACAATAATTCTATACTCTCCTGTCCCCCCAGTGCCTGGTAACCCCTATTCTGCTTTCTGTTTCTGTGAATTTGCCTGTCCCAGGTACTTCATATAAGTGGAATCATACAGTATTTGTCCTTTGGTATCTGGCTTCTTTCACTTACTATTATCTTTTCAAGGTTCATCAATGTTGTATGTATCAGAATTTCATTCCTTTCTACTTATTTTAAAGTTAATTTATATTTTCCATTTACTTTTAAGGGAGAATAATATTCCATTGTGTGTATACATTACATTTTGTTTATCCAATTATTTGATATTGTACTTTTGGTTGTTTCTACCTTTCAGCTAGCGTGAATAATACTGCTATAAACATTGGTATATAAGTATTTGAGTCTTGCTTTAAAATTGTTTGGATATATACCTATGAGAAGAATTGCTGGATCTTACAATAATTACATATTTGATTTTTTGAGGAACTACCCAAACTGTTTTCTACAGTGACTGTACCACTTACATTCTCACCAGTAATACATAAGGATTCCAATTTCTCAAATCCTTGCCAACACTTGTTATTTTCCTTTTTTTTTTTTTTTGCTATAGTCATCCTAATGTGTGTGAAGTAGCACCCTCATTGTGGTTTTGATTTGCATTGCCCTAATGGCTAGTGATGTTGAATAACTTTTACTGTGCTTATTGCTTATTTGTATATGTTTAGAGAAATGGCTATTCAAATCCTTTGCCCATTTTTGACTTGGGTTATTTGTTTATTCTTGTTGAGTTGTAGAGGTTCCCTATATATTCTGGATATTAATCCCTTGTCAGATATGTGATTGGGATGTATTTTCTCCTATTCTATGAGCAGCTTTTCACTATCTTGGTAGTCCCCTTTGATGCACAAAACTATCTATCTATTCATTCATTCGTTCGTTCATTCATTCATTCATTCATTCTCTCACTCTGTTGCCCAGGCTAGAATGCCGTGGTGTCAGCCTGGCTCCCAGCAACCTCAAACTCCTGGGCTCAAGTAATCCTACTACCTCAGCCTCCGGAGTACCTGGGACTACAGACATGCGCCACCATGCCTGGTTAATTTTTTTGTTACGTATATTTTTAGTTGTCCAATTAATTTCTTTCTATTTTTAGTAGAGACGGGATCTTGCTCTTAGGCTGGTTTCGAACTCCTGACCTTGAGTGATCCTCCTGCCTTGGCCTCCCAGAGTGCTAGGGTTACAGGCGTGAGCCACCACGCCTGGCCAATGTTGAATGTTTTGCTTGTGCTTTTGGTATTATATTGCAGAACGTACTGTCAACTCCATTGTCATGAAGATATTTCACTATGTTTTCTTCTAAGACTATCATAGTTTTATCTCTTATGTTTAGAGCTTTGATCTCTTGTGAGTTAATTTTTCTATATGGTATAGGGAAAGAGTCTAACTTCATTTCTTCTGCATGTGGTTATCCAGTTTACCCAGCACCATATGTTGAAAAAACCTTTGTATACTGAATAGTCTTGATACCCTTGTTGAAAATCAATTGACCATATATGCTAAGGTTTATTTGTGGGCATTCTATTCTATTGTATTCCATTCCGTTCCATTCTTTTAAATGTCTGTCTTTATGCCAGTACCACACTGCTTTGATTATAATACCTTTATTGTTAAGTTTTTAAATCAGCAAATGTGAGACCTCCAACTCTGTTCTTTTTCAAGATTGTTTTGTCTATTCAGGGTCTCTTAAAATTCCATATGAATTTTAGGATGGAGCTTTTCTGTTTCTGTAAAAAAAAAAAATGCCATTGGATTATTCCTAGGGTTTACGTAGAATCTATAGATTGCTTTGCTTAGTATTGTCATCTTAACAACATTAAGCCTTCTAATCCTGTGGTCCCCAACCCAGGGGGCTGTGGTCTATTAGGAACCAGGCCATACAGTAGGAGGTGAGCAGTTGGGTGTGGGGGGGAGGCAGCACAGCAGGAGGTGAGTGCGGCAAGGGAGGGCAAAGGAGCAAAGCTTCATCTGTATTTACAGCAGCTCTCCATTGCTTATATCACTACCTGAGCCCCGTTTCCCTTCCCTGCCCCCATCAGTGGAAAAATTGTTTCTTCCATGAAATGTCTTCCATGAAACCAGTCCCTGGTGCCAAAAAGGTTGGAGACTGCTGTTCTAATCCATGAACATAAATGCCTTTCTTTGCATTTATTTGTATCTTTTAAATTTTCTTTCATTAATACTTTGTAGTTTTTAGTATATAAGTCTTTTGCTTCCTTGGTTAAATTTATTCCTAAGTATTTTATTCTTTTTGACAGTACTATAAATGGAATTCTTTTCTCAATTTTGTTTTCAAATTATTCATTTTTAGTGTATAGAAATGCAGTTGTTTGTGTGTGTAGATTTTGTATCCTGTAGCTTTGCTAAGTTTGTTTATTAGCTCTGATAGTATTTTTTGTGAATCTTTAGGATTTTCTGCATGTAAATTTATGTCATTGGCAAGCAGAGATAATTTTACTTTTTCCTTTCAAATTCAAATGTCTTTTATTTCTTTTACTTAATTGTTCTCTGACTAGAACTTTTAATACTATGTTGAATAGAAATGGTGAAAGCAGCATCCTTATCCTTTTCTTGATCTTAGGGGAAAAGCTTTCAGACTTTCATCATTGAGAAGGATGTTAGCCGTGGGTTTTTCATTTATGGCCTTTATCATGTTGAGGAAATCATATTGTGTTCATAGTTTATTGAGTGTTTGTTTTTATGATAAAAGTGTTGAATTTTGTCAAACGTTTTTGTATTGAATTTTGTCAAATGCCTTCCACTGGGGAGGCAAGGGCTAGTAAAAATCCCACAAAACTTTCTTGCCAATTTGAAGATGGATTTTACTTCACATGGGACCTTTGCTGGATAGTAGTAAAGATTTGAGCATTTTCTAGAAGTCCTGCAAAGTTGGTTCAGACAGCTTCTGGTTGATTTTGTAATGTTTCTGTGGGGAATGTTCCCCCATGCCTTTTATTCCCTTCTTTGGGTATTCCTTGGCAGGGCCTCTTGTCCTATCCTTATCTCTTTATTTTCTTTTACATTTTCCAGCTTTTTTTTTCTCTCTGTGCTGTGTGATTTCCTCAGATCTGTTTTCCAATTTGCTACTAGTAAGTTGATTGTTATTTTCTCCTAGCATGATCAAATTAATACTCTAGTTTTTGGTAGCATTAGTTATTGTAGTCGATGAGAAAATCACTATCATTTTGATTATTGTTTCTTTTGAGATGATTTGTCATTAGAATATGGATTCTTCACCATCAAATTGGTATTAACTGATCAACGCTTAAGTGCACCTATAGCAATAATATTCATCAGGTGTCGGGGAAATGGGAGGGGGAGGTGGGGATGGCTATATACATACATAATGAGTGCGATGCACACTGTCTGGGAGATGGACATGCTTGAAGCTCTGACTCAGGTGGGGCAAGGGCAATATACTAACCTAAACATTTGTACCCCCGTAATATGCTGAAATAAAAAAAATTAAAAAATGGGCAATGCCTAATAATGCTATTGCTGGATCAAATGGTAATTCTATTTTTAGCTCTTTGAGGAATCTCCAAATTCTTTTCCACAAAGGTTGCACCAATTTGCAGTCCCACCAGCAGTGTAAGAGTATCCCTATCTCTCCACATCCTTGCCAGCATTTGTTGTTTTGGGATCAAAAAATCCCAAAACAGCTTTCTCACCTTTTGGTGGGATAATTGCCAGGGAAGTTCTACATTGTTATTCAAGGGATCCCCAGTTAAGACTGAATAGTAGCACTCCATTCACTAATCCAAAATCTGGGACTTTTCTTGTTTTCCTGTTTCACCTTCCCCAATCCCTCACTTGTGTTTACTTCACATAAAAACTACCTGTATCTAAATTGTATCAAAATGTTATGTCTTGGAGGAAGTAAACTATTCTCCATAACAACCATAGGATAATGTAGAAAGTGATAAACACATTAACATTGCACATAAAGTTTTAGGGCAGATTATAGGATGTGGATATCATCTCCCAACAAAAAGCATGGGGATGGGGGAGAATTTGAGCAGAACAGTTCTGTTCATATGCTTGATCTAAAAGAATTGTGATTTTCCCCAAGGACATTGATTTTCCTGCAGTCCTCTCAACTAGCAGATGCATTTTCTTCCATAACATACATACTATTGTGGCTGGAATCAGGATAAATGTCCTTCTCGTTCCTTATTGCCTCTTCCAAACCATCTCCCTGCCCCCAACTTCTTAAACTGTCAACTCCAGCTTTGAATCTCTTTTTATTTTTACTTTTACATTTATTTACTTATTTTTCTATTTTGTTTTTGCTTGAATCTCTTTTTTAAATCTACACCTTTATTTATTCTGCATGATGTCAATACACAGTAGATGATTCTTTTGGCAACTTGACATGTCAATTCCTGAACTCCTCTGCTCTGATCTTGGTCATATTCTAACTACATCAGTAGCATTAACTGTAAATGGTCCATAATCTCAAATTCACCCATTTCATTGCTACTATTGCTAATTTGCAGATCACTCTCTCTAGTACCAGACTCCATCAATTCTTCAACCCTATCACAACCTAAAAGGTAATGATTCAATGATCTAACCACATTTCTGTCCTCTTGTATATCCCCAAACCCTTCTTTAGAAGATTAATTCCATGGCTTACTATTATATTCACTTTCTCAGTCTTTTATCCCTTTATTGTACTCCTATGTCAAAGCACTAAGCCTGATAAACTATAATTCCCTGTCTATTTATTTCCTACACTTAAGTGGCTAAACATAGCTGGAACCAAACACTCACGCTGACATACTAAATTTTAAACACGTGTTAAGATATCCCACATAAGTTCCTGATGATGTCCTGTAATCTTTCTGTGTTTTTGTATCCCACATCCTCTCCTATACATCTAGATGCCAAATGAGATGTCTTTTATTCTCTTCTCAAAACTCCAAAACCTCCTTTTCCATCTTCACTCTCAACTATTGACCTTGTATCCAATGCTGCTCTTAAAATTATAAGCAATTAGAGAAGAACTTCCACAAGTGCCTGCCACTATGTCTCCCTCTCTTCCTCCCTCCTTCCCTCTCATATCCCCAGACTTTACTTCTGTTTTATAAAAGAATGATCAGAGCTGCCTTGTATGGCAAAAATGTGTTTTGAGAAGTAGAGCTCATCTCTTCTTACCTCTTCAAGGTAATTGGTGTAGAAACAATACCCCCCTCTTTCTTTCCCTTATTGTCAATCATCCCCACTTTACTAGGCTATTTCTTTTAGTATAAAATATTTTTCTTCAATCTGTATGTGTAAATATGTGTATATGTGGGTGTATGTGTATGTAGATGTGAATATAGATGGATGGATACATACTGCATAGATATGGTTATGATAAATAAGCTTCCCCTTAACCACATTTCCCTAATTATTGCATCATTAATATTCACCCCATTACAGAAAACAATCCTATAAAGACTTACCTGTACTCACTACCTCTAATTCTTCTCTTTAAATTTTCTCTTAAATACACCCAGTTAAGATTTTTTCCTTGTCACTTCACAAAAATACCTCTTGTTGAGGTCAGTAATGACTTCCACATTGCTAAATCCAATTGTCAATTCTCAATCTTCAACATTATTAAACTATGACCACTGCTTGACACAGAATCCACTTCATCTTCCTTTTCTTATTGGCTTCCAGGACACCTGATTCAATGGATTTTTATTTTACTTCCTGGCCTACTTCTCGTTCTTCCCAACTTCTTAACATCAGCTCTTAGTAGTTTTTGGTATTCCCTACCTACATTAATTCTCTTGGTGAGCTTATTCCATCTGAGAATGTTATATTCCACCTATACACTGACAGTTACCAAGGTAATGTCTGAAGTCGAAAAACTCCTTTGAAAGCTATGTATGTTGGTCCGATTGCCTACCTAGCTCCATCGAGAAGTCTAGCAGACGTCTCAAACACAATATGTACAAAATTAAACCTCTATGCTTCCTCTGCATCAAAACTAACTTCATCTGTTGTTTTCATATCTTAATGACAACTGCATTCTAAAGTTTCATAGGAAAAAAAAATAGAATCCTTCTTATTTCCTCTCTTATCTTAGGCCCCCATATCCAAACTATGTATCAGGAAATCCTGTAGCCACTACCTTCAAAATCTGTCTTGACCTGACTTTTGTCATCTATATTACCACCACTCTGTGCTGTACTATGGTTTCCTGGATGTATTTCAAGTACTTAGATCAAAGCCTAGAGCATGATCCTTGCTTTAAAAATATTTTTAAAATTAAAAAATAAAAACTATTTATGGCTTCCTGATAATAATTGCAAACTCTAGACAAAATACATGTTTAAAAAAACTACTTAGAGACACTGAAGATAAATAAAAACAGGCACGGTTGAAAGATAAAAGGGTCAAATATACTAAGCAATAACCAAAATTATATGTTTTGAATACTGAGGACACTGACTAGTCCACATGATGTATAGCAACGACAGCTCAGACAGAAAGCTCCAGTCTTATTGGCTGACGTGGTATAAGTTGGAGTTTGAGAATGCTGTCATGACTAGATATCAAGAGGGAAACCTCAGAAAAGAATGGTAAATAGGGGGAGTCCCAAGACAAATAAAAAAAAATAGTCTTTCAAATTTTTATCTTACACCTGAACTGTGCGTACCTGAGTAATACTCCAGGGAGCCCCCGTTGGAGAGAACAGGTACAACGACACGATGGTGGAGCAAAGATTTCAGCTGCTGCCCACTACAGGGGAGATCACAATTGTAGTTCAGTGCGGCATGGGTAGAGTACCTTGGTAAATGCATTGGGCTTTCCATTGAAACCCTGAAGAACCACATATTAGTAGTACATTCTACATCCAATACCAAAGTGTTTACCCTATGACTGAGACAAAAGTGGAGCTAGAACAAATAAATAATCAAACCTCCACAAATGTATGGTGACATAATAGCAATTTAAATGCTCAGTAGAACACATTCAACACTCTTTTGAAGAAACTAACAGAATCCAGAGTTTCTATTTGTCCTCGGCAATGTCCAGTATACAAATATTTAATAGGTATGTGAAGAAACAAGAAGATATGGGCTATAACCATGAAAAAATAATCAATAGAGTCAAAATCACAGGTTACCAAGAGTCAGCAGAAAAAGCTGAAAAATAATCGTTATAAATATGTAAAATAACCCACAGAAAAATGGGTATAATGGATTTTTTAAAAAGAGCATATCAGAGATATATATTAAGTCAAACACATACCCACACAAATGAAAATTTCTAAACTGAAAAAATACAATGTATTTATTAAAAATGCAGTGAATACAAGCAATAGCATATTGATCCTGGCTGCATCATGATTAGTGATTTTCTTCAGCAAATAATTCAATGTGAATCAGAGAAAGAAAAATAAATTAGTAGAGCTTCAATAAACTGTGAGCTATTATCAAATGGTATCATATTTGTAACTAAAGACCCGTAGAAAGAGGAGAGGGATAGAAAAATTGTATATTCGCAACAATATTAGACAAATATTTTCCACATGTTACCGAAAACTATAACTTACATGTCTAGGAATCTTTGTAAATTCCAAGAGGCATAAATAGTGAGAAACTAAAACTAACTACATCATGAAGAAACTGCTTAAAGCCAAAGATACATTTAAAAATAGTGAAAGGAGCAAGGAAAAGAAGAAACTTTACATGAAGAGGATCAATGATTGTCAAAAAGGCAAATAGAATGACGGCGTGGAAAAACATGTCTTAAAGTGCTGAAAGAAAAGCCAAACAGTACAGAACAAAACAAGCAAAAACCCCCACAACTTTCCACCAAATATTTTCTAGTCACTGGAAAATATTTTTGAATTAAACAAAACACACACATTTTTAAATAAACTAAATCTGAGAGAATTTATCAGCAGCCAATCCACACTACAAGAAAAGCGAGAGGAATTTCTTGTGCCGAAGGGAAAATAATACCATCTGGAAATTTGAATCACTAAGGAGTGAAGAATACTGGTAACAATAAACACGTGGGTAAATACAGAGGCTATTTTATCTTTCATTTAAAATCTCCAAAAGCCACTTGGATGTTTGAAGCAAAATAAAAAAAAAATCATATAGTGGGAATTATAACATATGTAGAAGTAAAATGTATGGCAACGATACCACAAAGGCTGACAGAGATCTTAGATCAAATCATTCTCTCATAAGGGTCCTTGCATTATATGTGAACTATTCTAACATTAATTCAAATAGAACTGTGAAAATTTGAGGGTGAGTATCTCAATTCCTAAAGCACCCATTAGGGAAAAAATATAAAGATGTATAGCTAAACAGCTAATACTTAACCCAAGTTAAAAAATACAATAGAGAAAAAGGGGAAATATAATAAAAAATAGGATCATGGGAGTTGGAGGAAAACTAAAAACAGAGTAAGACAAACAACAAAAAATGCAAACATTATGGAAAATAATACAAATAGTTATATTATATCTAATTGGAGTAAGCACTCCCATTAACTCTCTAAGCAGGTAGACATTCAGAGATTTTTCAGAATAGATAAGTCAAGAACGAACAAGAAGCAACTAAAAGAGACAAACTTTATATAAAAAAGCCAGGCAGGTTGGACGTAAAAGATGAAAAAACAATATGCATGAAACCACTAAATCCATGGAAGTCGTTATAGCTATACTAATAACATTCAAAATGGACTTTAACACAAGGAGTACTATCGGAAGTAAATAGCATAAATTGCTTATTTTATGAAACAAGAAAAGCTTAATATTGATTATATAAGCATCCAACCCAAGCAGCTAGAATAAGAAGAGAAAATTAATTCCATGTTAGTAGAAAAAGAAAATTTAAAAAACCTGAATTTAATTTAATAGAACAGAGGATATTGATACAAAATTAACAATGTCAAAATTTGCTTGTTATAAAGATTATTAAAATTAACTTTTAGATTTATCATTAAGATGAAGAGAGAAAACATACAAATTATCAATTTCAGGACTAAGAGATGGTGCATAACTACAGATCCTATATAAATTGAAAGGTTAATAAGGACATGTTATGAACAATGGTGTGCCAATATACTTGATAACATATAAAAGAGACAAGTTCCTTGAAAAATACAATTTTTGAAACCTAAATTAAAAAACAATTTATGTAACCAAAATGTTTGTACCCCCATAATATTCTGAAATAAAAAAATAAGTGAACATTTAATAAATGTGTAAATGAATAAAGATGAAATTAATAAATCAATGGAAATGGGACATAAATACTAAATGGTGGAAATTAAATGAATAATTCTCTTGAATAAATCAGCTTCACTTGAAAAAAACACATAAAAAAATTAAAAAGAATAAAGCTAAATGAAAGCTTTCCTACACAGTAAACCCTAGGCTTAAATCATTTCACTGGTAAATTCTATCAAATATTAAAGTATTACATAACGCCAATATTATTCAAGCTCTTAAAAAACAGGAAGAAATGGATACTTTGTATCTCATTTTATGAGCCCAGCATAATCCTGCCACTAAATTGACAAGAACATTACAAGAAAAGAACAGTGCAGTCAAATATCCATCATGAACAGAGATACAAACATCATCAATAAAATATTAGCAAATAGAATCCAACAATATTTATCATAACCAAGTGTGTTTTATCCTAGGAATGTAAGATTGGATTAATATTCAAAATTCAACAATACGATTCACCACATTAACAGAATAAAAGAGAAAAAAACACATATAATCATCTCAATAGAGTCATCTCTATAGAGTCAGGAAAATAATTACAAAAATTCACACTTAAATAAAAATTATCAACAAGATGAATTCAAAGGAATTCTCTTAAATTGATAAAAAATATATGAAATATTAAAAACTTGCATCATAATTGGTGGTTATGTATTGAATACTTTTCTCTTAAAATCTATAAAAAGGCAAAATAAATCTGCTTTCACCACTGGTCTTGAACATTGTACTACAGATGTGATAAGGCAAGAAAAAGAAGTAAAAATGAATATTGGAAACCAGTAAAAATATCTTAATATGTTTACTGACAATATAATTATATGGAAAACCATAAGGAATGTATAACACACACACACACAAGCACACACAGTAGCATGAATAAGTAAATTTAGCACAATCACAGAACACAAAACCAATATGAGAAAAGTTAACTGATTACGAAATTTCAAGAAAAAAAGTTGGAAATGAAGTTAACACAAAATTATGCCATTTAAAATATGATCAAAGGTCAAAACACTTAGATAAACATTTAAGAAAAGATTTATAATATCTCTACACCGAAGTCTATGAAACACTTTGGAGGGAAACCAAGAACTAAGTGAATGAGAGATATACCTGGTTCAATGGCTGACTAAATATTGTTGAGCTATCAGATCTACCCAAATTGGTGTGTTTTTCAATGCAATCTAATCAAAATCCCAGCAAGATTTTTGTAGAATTAACAAATAGATTCTAAAATTTGGAAGAGATTACGAAGAACTTAGAATAACCCACACTATTTTGAAAATGAACAGAGTTGGAGACTCGTGTTCCTTAATGTAAACTCTAAACTGCAATAGTGAGGACAATGTAATATTGGCATATGGCTAGGCAATAGACTAATAGGCCAGATAAGTTCCAGTAATACACCCACCCATATATTGTCAACTGATTTTTAGGAAAAGGTGCCCAAGTAATTTAGTGGGGGAGAATAATTTTTTCAACAAATGGTGTTGTAAGATTGGATCTGATGTAAACACACACACACACGCACACACATACACACACTTCTGTCTCATGCCATATGTAGACATTAATTTGACACTTACTATATACATAAATGTAAAAAAGCTAAAACTATAAAATTTTCAGAAGAAAACATAAGAAAAATAATCTTGACAACTTGTGGTAAACAGGCATTTTTTTAGAGTGGATACAAGAAAAACCCACCACAAAACGAAATAAAAAAAGGTAAATTGGACTTCATCAATAATAAATACTTGTGGACCTTTGAAAAATACTATTAAGTAGCTAAAAAGAGAAACCAAGGACTTTGAATATACTCAAAGGATTGTAATAAGAAAACATGATGATCATCCATGAAATAATAATAAAAAGGTAAATAATCTTACTTTAATGGACCTGATCAAACACTAAAAGTAGATACATGAATAGCCAAAAAGCACAAAGTTCCTCCCTTTATCATCATAAAATTACAATTAAATCCACAATTATACTTTATATCCACTAGAGTGGCTGATATTAAAAATCTCATAATACCAAATGTGGATGAGGATGTGTAACAACTGAAATTTCCACACATTGTTAGCAGAAGTACAAAAGGGAATGACCACTTTTAAAAGCAGCTCAGAAGTTTCTTATAAAGGTAGATTTGCACCTACCTATAACCCAGAAACTCCATTCTAATGTGATAAAATGAAAACATATATCCATACAAAGGCCTTGGGAAAAAATATTCATATTAGCATTATTCATAATAGTGACATACTGGAAACCAAGTTCCACCAACAGACGATCAGATAAAGTAATTGCCAACTATTCATACAATAGAATATAATTCAGAATTATAAACAAACTTTTGATACATATAATAATATGAATGACTCTAAAAACATTACATTGAGTAAAATTACATTGATATTTTTTAAAAGCATATGATTCCATTGAAATGAATTTCTAGCAATGGCAAAACTAGGGTACACTAAAAGAAATCAGTTGCCTGGGGGAAAGGGTGCATCTACTGAAAAGGATCACGAGACAACTTTCCGAAGGTGTGAAAATGTCTGGATTTGAGTGCTGGCTACCTGGGAAGTATGCGTTCTCAAAACTCAACAAACTGTACGCTCAAAATATGTGCATCTTATACAAATTTACCTCAATTAAATATTTTAAATGAGGTAGCTAGCGCTTGTTTACTGAGTGCTTCCAATGTGCCAAGTCATTACTCCAAGCAGTTATGTGAAGCGAAGTTACTTATTTCTCAGAGCAATCTCCGGGTGCTCTTTCACATTTTACAGAAGTGGAAGCTGAGGCAGTGGTACATTTGTCAAGGTCAGACAGCAAAAATATTGCAGATCTGAGAATCAATTCCAGGCACTCTTAAGCCAGAGCAAGGACTCTTAACGTCTATGCTGTAATCAAGCCCTTCCAAAGTCTACAGCCTCTAATAGCGACACTCACCTCCGAAAGGCCAAAGCTCACAATCATCACCTGCCATTTAGGAAAAGTTGCCATCCTGTGATGTTGCCTAGAATGGTAATGAACACCAGATGATGTCTGTAATGAATAGTGGGGAAAGATATTACAGGTTTAAACGGTGACTGAAGGCTCCCTCGGAATAGTATCCTTGAACTGTGGGCAGCGAGGCAGGCTGTCAAGAACCATCCAGGGAGGAATGCTGCTCAGTGTGGGGCTGATGAGACGGCACCTAGAATACTGTAAACAGTTCTGGGCATCTCGACACGCGAAAGCTGTCAAGGAATTGGAAGAGATTCAAAGAACATCAGGGAGCGTTGATTAAATGACTGGAGGGATTGATTTATGAGAAAAGATTAAAAGAACTAAGCACTGTGTACAGAGATGGAGCATAACTAAGGAGGGACGTGCTAACAACATAAATATTTGAAGGACCTACACACAGAAGGAAGACAGAGATTGTTAATGTTTCCCTTTGGAGATTTAAATGGAAATTAGAGGATGGAACAGAGAAATAAAAATTTTGTCTAAATATCGGGAAACATGTCCTGACAATGAGGTCAATTAGACTCTGAAGAAGCTCCCCAGAGGACAAATAGAAATCCAGTTGTCCGAGCCATTGACAGCCGGTCCTGACACAGAATAACAACATCCTAAATACTCTTGGTTTTAGAAGGAAAAAAAACATATGATTTTGTGGAGGAATTCTCCCTACCTCTTTGAGTATATGAGGGATAATAATGGTAAAGCTATTTATTTTTAATACTATTAATAACAGCAATTCTTTGTGGGAAATATTCCATCTCTTTTGCACATAAGGGATGCTGAGATTCAGAAAAGTTTCACAGATGTCGTAGATGTTAAAATCAGGGCCAGGAGTCCATTCCGAGTATTTAGAACTTCAAAGCTTATATCATTTCCATGAATAGTTGGTGTGAGCAAGTCCTATGTTGACCATTCTGAATGCATGGACAATGCTTCTTCCTATCAAAACAGCTAAGGTGAATCAGCGTCTGACTTTCCCAAGAAAATACTCATCTGACACAACAATCTTTGACAGCAGCTGGATTTCGGGAAAACAAGTACATTTCCAAAGGCATTATCGAAAACTGTACTGTAGGAAATGTGTGCTTCCTCGTATATTCTTGCTTTGCGAAATTGCAAGGTCTTACAAAACCTTGTATCTACTTTGGCTCGTTAATTTATTTATTCATAATTCATTTACTTATTCATTAAATATGTATTCAGTATTACATAGGCATTGAACATTGTACTGAGAACATAGCTGTGAATATATCAAAGTCTCTGCCCTCAATGAGTCTATACTCTAGTTGGGGAGAAATGTAATAAAAAAAATACATATTTAAGGAAATAATAGGCAGTGATATGTGCAACTAAGAAAGATAAAAAAGAATGAGATGGACTAAGACGGGGGTTGCAATTATTAAGTAGCACATTTAGATCTGGAGGTCCAAGAAGGCTGTGTTCTAGGAAAGCAATATGATTAGAGACCAGACTGAAGCAAGGAAGGGAGCTCCACAGAAGTCCAGGAAAGGGGATGTCAGGCAGAGAAAAGAGCAATGGAAAATTCCAGGGTGGGATGAGTCAGACTGTTTGAAAAACAGTAGTTAAGAGTTCACTGTGGCTGGGTGGAAGGAGGGAAGAACAAGGGTTGAGACAGGAGGCAGACGCTGGACTCTAAAGGGTGTCAGTGTGACTGTACACTCTCCTTGCTCTGACTGAAGTCGGCAGCCATTGGCGTTTTGAGCAGATAAGTAATATGATCTCCTGTGTTTTAAAAGAATCCTCCTGGGTACTGTGTTGAACGGAGGCTGTAAGCAAGTAAGGATGAAAGCAGAGAGAGCAGTTAATGAGCTACTGTTATAATCTAGGTGAGAGTTAATGGCAGCTTGAACCCAGGTGGCAGCAATAGAGAGAGGGAAAAATGATCAGATTTTGAGGGTGTAACCAACAAGACTGGCCAGAGTTGGGATGTCAGACAAAGACATGTACCATTATATAACAGATCGTGTTCCCTCACAGTCTTTTCTCTGTCTTCACTTCCAGATCACGAATCCTTTAGAAACAAATATTAATCACTATGTTTATGGCATTTAGAAATGCCTGGAACATATTACCATGTTGATAAATGTAAATTTGTTGAATCAAACGCTCATCATCTTCTATCGCTATGCAGCACAAACCACAAACTGAGAGATCGCGCTTATGTCACTTCACAAAACTTATCAGTTTCTTCATTTGTATTTTGAAGAAGTCTGCTTAGATCATTAGTTTTGCCAACTATTTTCAATTTAAGGTTATAAGCTTTTCAGAAGGCTTGATTACAGCATAGTCAATACGAGTCATTGTTCAGGATTAAGGCTGCCTAGAATCAAATCTCAGCTCTGCAATTTATTTCCTGTTTGACCTTGACTCATTTAGTCTTCCCTCTGCTTCGTCTGCATACTGAGGAATTACCCAGAAGCTCCACACAGGCTTTTTAAGTGGGAGCAAATGGACATGAACAAGATCTGGACCTAGCATTTCCCCAGTTTCATCCAGAACCGTTCTACTTTGACCAGTCTATTTATTGCTTATCTATGTAAGATTTTCTTAGAGAAGATTGTTCTGTGTGTAGAAGGTAAATGAGAAACCACTGGATGAAATAATACCGACAGTCTCTTCTGATATAATGCCCATTAGGTCACTCAAGAGCTCATAGAACACTGTGATGGGTCAGGCACAGTTATGGGTCTGTGGACAGCAGTACTGAACCCCGTGAGCAGAGCTTCTTCTTTCTAGGGTAGTGGGGACTGGGTTCTTACATCAGAGGTGCACGGAGCCTGCAAGATTTATATATTTATAATATATATAACACCATTGATTCTCTGTTGTTGTAAATAATACTTTATAAGACTGTATGCATGTTTTGATTTCCTGGGAAGAACATGTTGTTTCCATTAGAATTTTTTAAATTGTAAACAAGAAAGCCCACATTTTATGGAAATATAATTAATCAGATTATTAAAATGAGTTTTGATCATCAAAAATTAAGAACCACTACACCAAATGATTAAAATTGCTGGCAGCTTTCTTATCCTATGTTTCTATTGTTTCCTCTGCATTTTTGCTAAGATAGAGGATATGTGCTGTGTTACTTCCTTTATACCTGTGAACATTAACTGCCACAAAAGTATTTTTGAAAGTACAGGCAAACTACACTACAGAGAAATCCAAATATAGAAAAGCATCCCCACATTTTCCACGGCTCTACATGCAAATTAATAAAAAAAAATTAGAATGTGAGTTATACCAGAAAATGTTCATTCAATTATGCCTATGTGTGTGTTTCCAATATTGATTTCCTTTTAACAAATAAGTTTGTTTAAAGATCATCTACTAGAAAGAGGACTCTGGCTGAGAAGAGGGTCTGTTCAAAATAAGAAACAGTTAAAAGTGTTCTAGGCCACTGCCCATTGGAAATCAATCAGAAGTGAAGATAAAGCATTTCTACTATTATAATGGAAGTCAGTGGGAAATAGGATTCCAGTTATGCAGTTTTAATTTGTAGGCAAAGTTTTTATTTTCTTTTTTATTATCAAAGGCCTGAGTTCTATTCCCAGCTCTATCACAAATTAGTTTTGTGATTAAAGAAAAGCAACTCGTTTATTCTAAACTTTAGTTTCCACATCTGTAAAGCCAAACTTAAAACTCCAAGATCATTAGAAGTCCATCTGTGTTTTTCAAATCTCTAGTCCTAAAACCTAGCACATAATAGGAACACAATACAGTCATTCTTGAATGAATGAATGAATGAGTTCAGAAGCCATGTGGTATGGTAGAAAAAGATCAAGCAATTTAAAAATTTGAAAGACATGTATTGCTTATCCTGGTGTAGGATTATTATACTCATGATGTTTGGAAATATATTTATCATTTCTGATCCTCAGTTTCTTTCTATGTAAAATTACCCTCACTGAGATATGTGAAAGCCATTTTGCCAATAAGAAGCTACTTATGCAATCCTACCCATTTAATTGTGATCTCTGAAGCGGATTTTGAGCTCTACTATTCTCTGACTGTACCTTTCACTAATATCCACAGTCCAAAGACAAGCATAGTAATTTTCTGCATTCTCAGTTAGTCACCTACTAGAGAGTGGATTTCAGCTAATGAAATTCAGAACAAACATGTGAAAGGTACAGTTTCTGCTGAAGCCAAAGTTTTATTCTTCATTTTTCTTCTTTTTTGCTTATTCAATTCTCAGACCACATAAAAAATAAACCCTAAAGAAAAAATAAATACCAAAAAAATCCATCTGAATAAACAGTGAATGTACCCAAATTATGTTAAAACATATTAAATATGATAAATGTGTATTGCATTTCTCATGAATGTTGCCAGAGATATTTTGGGGCTTGATTCAACTCCAATCTCCCTCTGAGACATAAAGATTTTTAAAATGCAGTTTGACAAGAGAAAAGAATTTGGTTATATATATATACTTCATACTCCAGATTTCCAAAAGAGCATCATAAAGCGGCTTGTTAGATCCTTGCCTCGTGGGGAGTGCAGCTGGATTCCAGACCCTTTGTGAATCCAGGAATGCACTGTGCTCAGCTCTCATCAGCTGACTTTATTTTACCAGGTGGCAATGTCGTATTTTGCTGACATGGGTTGAGGCTCAAAAAAGCCTCATCCCCCTGTTGATTTACAGGGAATGTACGTTGTGAGACATGGGGTTTAGATATCAAATCATTCAGAGACTAGTGGAAAAATTTATGGATAATAAGAAATGGAAAATATGCTAAAATTAGCAAAGTGAACTGACCCAGCTCTGAGGTTTCTGCTGTTGCACTAGCCTAACCTACATAGATAGACTGGAATTCATCAGGTCTTTATATGCACCTGTTTTCAGGCAATGTACTTGTTTTTCTCTATGGCAGACCTAAAATGTGCAGTGCAGTTTATTAACCAAAAATACTTGCTGATTTTTCCCCTGCTCCCAGATATTTACTCAAGACCATTTCTCACCCAGTTTTGCCGTCTGGTTCTTCTCACTGGGCAACCCTCACAAATCCTGTAGTTGATTCTCTTATTCGTACCTCCAGTACTTCTCTCTTGAAATATTTCACTGATACTTTTAATGGTCTCCTTGCTGCCAACTTCACAAAACACAAATCACCAGATTAGGCTAATCATGCCACTTTCCAGCAAAGTCTATTGAGTCTTCCAATAATTCTACGGAATAGCAGGTAATATCATTCCTATTTTATGAATGAAAAACTAATAAATTTTAAACTAAAGGGGAAAATTGATTCTCCCTGTTGTGTGCTCTCAGAGTCTTTTCTCCATATTATTGTTTTTATTACATTGTTTTATGATTTATTCATCCAGATGTCCATTTTTTAAACTAGACAGTGTGTTCCTTAGGGACTAGGATCCTATCTCATTCATCTTTCTATCTCCGGTGTCCAGATCAGAGTGAATGCTAGTCAAAATTTTGAATGACTATATACATGTATGCATGAATGAATGAGTGAATATATGCATGCATGAATTAATTACATGTGAATAAGATGGATAGTTCTATAGTTTTTTAAGAGAGTAAGAGGGTATTGTTGCTGAAGTGTTTTATAATGCTATAGTTTAATGTGATGATCAATGAAAATACAAAAGCTTTGGAGTTTAATAAGTTTGTAAAATTTGAAGAATATTCTTACTCTATGAAAAGTCATAAAGTACAGAAATTTGTTTAATTTTACTCAATGCAGGATTTTCCAAATTTATTTGACCACAGCTGCTTCTTTTTTTTGAAGATATTCATCATATTTTATTTATAAAACCAAAAAATGAAAATAATATGAACTTCCAATAATATGGTTTTTAAATAAAACTTTAAGAACATTTAAAACCATTAAAATCATGATTCTTGGAAATATTTTATGAATTAAAAAATACAACGCAGAATGAAAAACAGGATAGTCACAGAAGCTGCTTCTTACTTACTGCCCTTCTCCTCCTCTTTCTCATCCTTCTTTTCTTCTTTTACACCTTATTTTTCATATTCTTAATATCACCCCCAAGTAATTATTATACATGTATGCACTAAGAATTGCCAGGCCAGGATGTTATATCTGTTCTGAGTTTTTTAGATACTGTCTGTAGGCAGTGGCCTCTCCAGGAGACAGTTTAGTTGTGTGATATTTTGTAGAACCAGGCAGAAGACACCTCAGCGGTACAGAAGTTTAGTCCAATGGCAGCCCTGCTGTGAATAATTTGTCATGTTCTTGAGAGTTTAATCTAAGCTTTTGATAATGTACTTTTCTCCAGTAGTTGGAAAATTACAGGGAATCTTAAAAACAACCAGCTGAAGGATCAGGGGTGGAAGTAAGATGCAGTCTTGGTACCTGCATCAAAGTGTAGGGGAGTTTTATGGGAGAACAGAGACAAACACAAAGCTCTGTGCATTTTTCAGCCCGAACAAAGCTGAGGAAATCACAAGTCAATTCTCAGCACTGACTCACAGTCCCTGAAATGGTGAGGATGGAAAATCACTGCTCTGAGTAACAACAGAATGAAATATTTCTGAACACCTTTTCCTGACAGGTTTAAAAAAGCAAAGCAAGCAGAGGAAGGGAGGTTGCTGGCTGTGAAAGTCTTGGATGAATGTATTGAGAGCAGTTATTTTAGTGGTGCTGGTGATAAAAATTAAATGGGGTCCTTATGGGAAATGTGCATTTCCTGGGAAAGTGTTGGGACAAATGTAGGCTTTTAGAGGCGTTCTCGGAGGCTGGGCAGAGGCAGCAAAGAATACAAAGGGACTGAGTGAGGATGCTGGAAGACCAAAAAAGATGCACTTTGCAAAAGCAGAGGAGACAACATTTATGGACATCTGGGACAGCCTGTGAAATTGTCAGTTTTAGCAATGCAAGGAGGAGAGAGAGGGGAGGACAGAGATAGGAAGCAAGATTCAAAGGAAGGGGAGAGAAGGAGGAATAAAAGGGAAGAAAACAGAATAGAGAGAAATTAATTATGAAAGAACATAAGGTAGACAGGAGTGAGAGGAGAGAGGCAGACATGGGTGTGTATCACGGCAAATTCATGAGACATAGCTTAATAAAACTGCAAAGACTCGGGCTTGGACCGACCTGAGCTAGAAATCCACCTCTGCCAATTAGTATTTGTAGACCATAGACAAGTCGTAAAAATTCTCATTTTGAAATGGGGAGAGAAATCTACCTCACAGAGTTATTTTATTGTTTAAATTAAATAATGTTTGTGAAGGGTCTAGCTTTATACTTGACATATTGCTAACATCCAAGCATACTTTTAAAAAATTTAATAACATAAAAAATAAGTCAAAAAGGGGAGAAAAATAATGCCCTTGGCATGATGAGCTCTAGGTATATATATATTAAATGATACTATCATTAGTATTTATATATTATTTATTATTACATTATTAGTTATATTTTATTACTATGTAGTAGTAATGTCATCAATTATTTCAGATAAAGATCAACTTAAAATGCATGCTTATGCTTTTAAAAGTGTGTTCTGTAGAACATTAATCCTGTTGGTAGCTCATGAAAAGGGGGATGCATTGATTATAATATATTTCTTTAAATCTGAGTAGTGGTTTCAAGAAAGAAAAAAACATTCTGACTAGCCCTAACCAAGGGAATTATGAGTATGATGGAGTCTGGAGAAACCAAGTTCAGAAAGGGTTGCTGGGTCTCGCGGTGGTCCACATCCAGGCCTGGAGGGGACCTCCGGATAGAGCGGGCTCTTCGTGTCTTTGGGTAGTCACAGCCTCCAAGGTCTGCTCTTCTTCATGCACACCAAACTCCCTGGCCTCTAGATGCAAATGGGTTGAATTGTGCTGTTCTGCCGTGGAAGTTGCCATAGTTCCCAAGTATTTATCAGCACCATTCTAGAAAGAAGACAGATTAGGTCCCAGTTTCTAACCTCCAAGACAGAGAATCTGATCTTCTCCTGGAAGCAGGAAACTTCCATGGTCTGATACACTGAGAGTAGAGAGTATGGGGAAAAGTTCTCAGGAAAGGGTCAGAAATCTGGAAAAAGCCCAAACCCAAATTCTCCTGAATCTTTGGTGAGTTTTTACAGGTGTTTTCATATTAAAGACAGTACTTAGTAGAATGGGCTCCAGCTCTATCCAGGATAATACAAGAGGTGCTAGATCACCATTGTTTTTGTAGTGAGTAGTGCTCCATGGTACACATATACCACATTTTATTAATCCAGCCACGTGCACACATGGAAGTAATATTCACTGGGTGTTGTGCAGGTGGGAGGGGGATGGAGCGGATGGGGAAATTCATACCTAATGGGTGTGGTGCACACAGTCTGGGATGGACATGCTTGTAGCTCTGACTTGGGTGGTGCAAATGCAATATATGTAATCTAAACGTTTGTACCCCTGTAAAAATTTTGAAATAAAAGATGACACCAAAATATCCACCAAGAAATCTGCTCAGCTTTAACACAGCATTTTCAAAACTTACTTTATCCCAGAACCTTTTAACATAAGAACACATCATGGAGCTGTATGCGATCCATGGGGCATGTGGGATTTCAGCGCTAAGGAGAAAGGCACAGAAATCTTAAATTCAGACAGACTATCATAATCAGTGGCTCTACATAGTACTATTTCAAAAGTGAGGATAACTGAGACCCAAAGAAATAAAAATATCCGAGGTCACACACCTAGGTGGTAGGAAAATTATTACAAAACCCAATTCTCTGAATTCCCACTTCAGTACTGTTCTCTCACAATCTCACAATTCCCAAGATGAGTTCAAGTAGTAGCCAGATCAGCTAATCTATGAAACAGGTTGCTACTTGAACCCCTAGCCCATTAAGCCCTCAGGGATTGGCATGTGGAGATTGGATTTCTAAAAGGAACCAATGGAAAAATCACATTTATATCACTTGGCTGGGATGCAGCTGTCCTACAAAGTGAAGGATGCCTGAAGAATGAACTCAGTGTGATGCTCTTCCTGACGACAGAGTCTTTTGGCTACTCTATTTGTTAAAAGCTTTCTAATTTCTGAGACAAGTTGGTAGCAATTATCAATCACCAGCGACCTTTTCTCAGATGGATTCAGTCATGAGCAAGTGAGAAGTAGTGGAAAGAATGTGACTGAACTCACTATCAAAACCACCCCCCTCTCATAATCAGCCTCTCTATTCCACACTCCCCATATATATACAATTCTGTTTCCCGGCTTCTTAATTTTGATGTGAGTTTTGATCATAAATCTTTAAATAAATAAGCTCCAATATCATCCAATAAAAGGCAACTAGATGTTTTGTTTGCAGCCAAAGTACAGCTACTTTGCAGGATTGGCCTGTTTAGCAGGGGACGTTTTGAAATATAAGAGTAAGATAAAAATGAAATAGTCTTTATATGCTTAATTATTACATCATATGATGCCTTGCCTGGGTCCTGCGACCTTCACCTTTTCTTTACCTTGAAGATGGACTTAACTCCCAAAGATACATAGTTAGCTACATGCAGAAAACTAGGACCAATTCTACATTCACCAATGTAGAAGGGCTCAGAAATGTTAATTCAGCCACGTGCAAGACTGAACATGAGATTGGTTTTACTGGTCTGGCTCCAATGTTTCTAACTTTTAGTAAAGAAGCTTCTGCTCTGTTCTGCTGATTGGATACACCCCGTATATTAAGGTTGCAGTAGCTCAGTGCCCGAGTTCCAGCTTATATAACAGACATTGGAATCTGACACTTGGATTTGAATCTCATACTAATACTTACTAGCATTGTAACTTACTAGACTCAAATTTTGTTTCTGGAAAATAGAGCTGATTATATCTGCCTTAGAGAAACTTAAAATAGATGTTGCATGTAAAGCACCTACTGTTCTATGTGTATTTAAAATTATAATGACTCATTTTAACATTATTGTAGATCTTTCAAAATGGAATATTTTTATTCTTTTATTCCTCCTGTTCCTCACTACTGTATTCCACTATTTTCTGGTACACCTGTCTACCACCTCCACTTAGACGTCTTTGGTGCCAAAGGTCCACAGACTCTCTGGAATTGGGTTTATTTATTCTCCTTACTCATAGAGATTTGCCTTCAGCTTTCTTTCAGTGGGATGAGTTTGTGCCTTCTGATGCCACTGAGTATGTCTAATTTTCTAATCTTAAAACCTTCCAATCTGGTGTCTTTATCGAGCACTTGGTCCCTATTCTTAGTCTTGTTGCTGGATATGTACCACGTAAACCATATGCCATTGTGTGTGCTCTCGAGACTCTAGAAATTGGTTGTCTCGTAAAACATACACCAAGATTTCAAAAATAGAATTGATAGATAGGATATTTATATCATTTGTGATCTATTTTAAGTTATATCTTCAAATAGGTGCAATTTATATCTTCTATTAAATTCCTCAGCAATCAAATTCAGTTTCCAATGGGAATCAGGGACCAGACAGTACACAAATTTCCCAAGCAAGCTTTGAAATAAACAATACACAGGCAAAATATATCAACTTTGCTGAGAATGGAGATGGCAATTAGGCATCACACCATCTATTTGTGTTTAAGTTATTTTATAAACATTTCAGGGCCTTATCTGAGCAAGGCTCCATGATGGTTGCTGAGGGGAGACATAAAAATGGACTGGAGGGGAAGGGAGAAAAGGCAACACATGTTACCTAAACATTTGCACCCCCATAATATGCTGAAATAAAAAAAAAATAAAGACAAAAGAAATGGACATGATACTCACAGATGAGTGAGAGAAAGTTGATAATACATAGAAAATCCTATCGCTAAACAAGAGGAGATGAGGAAAATTCAGTGTCGGAGCAATTAATCTCATCATTACTATTTGAAGCATTACCATTGTGGTGAAAGGAGGCTGCTTTCAAATACAATCTGAACAGTGTGATCAAGGGGAAAAAAGACAGGTGATAAGAGAAGTCTCTTCAATCTCATACCAATGGAATTTGAGGAACAGTAGAATGTAAATGATAATTATTAATTGATGACAGGATAAAAGAAAGGAGACTGATTAAAGATTTTAACACAGGAGCTTACTATAACGAGACAAAATGTGCATAAGCAACTGAGGACAATATTATACTGTGAAGCTGTCTGCCTCTAAAAGAAAACTAATATATAATTTACATCATGTTAAGTATTATAAACATGAAGAAGTATTAGCCATCCCTCCCAAAGCCCACAGTCCATTGAGAAAGACAAAACATCAGTTGAAATATGAATAAATTTGGAAGACTCATGGAGGTAAGGAAAATGTGCACTGGTAGCAAAATGGGAGAAACATACCTGTGCACACAAGATAACATTTGGGAAAGAGCAGGCATCACTTAGGAAAGATATTAAAGGATCTAAGTAGTTGTCATAAGACGGAGAGAGAATACTGCAAGAACAGGGAGCAATTTTAAGGATAAAGGAAAGTGTAGTGAAGAAAATAAGAAAAAAAAATAAGTTCAATTTACAAAAGTCCACATTGTTACCAGAGTTTTATTAAAACTGTACAAAACCAACTGTTAGGTTAATGCTACGGAAGTCCTCTAAAATGTGGTATAGGCTGAAAATATAAATTGCCTCAATAAATGTCATGGGGAAGAAAAAAAATAGGTTGTTAGGTTGTTAAGAGAAACCAGATATGTTTTGGAGGGCAAACTTACTTTTTAAAATACACATCAAAAAAGATAGGCATACCATTTTACAAACTACTTTTCAGTGTACCTTGTGGAAAATAGACCTTTGAAGCTTGGGTGAGGTTATCACACTGTGGAGGTTGATCTCCTTCTATTCTTGGAAGGACTAGCCACATCTGGCTCCTAATGTGAGTTCTTAATCACTGAGCTGAGACTGCAACCTTCGAGCCATTCACTGTTACTCATTTACTCACATACTTCAAGTTACATTGAGCAATGCTTAGTTGCAAGTCTGAAGTCTATGAGACTCTATTCTGAGAAGTGTTAAAGAACAGTTGGCTTTTATTCTTACTACACTCCTTTAACTCTGACCTCCACTTTGATGAGTCAGATGACTTGAGCAGAACTACTCTGACATGCTTGAACTATCTGCAAGATTTGATAGAAGTGCTCACTCTTCCCCCTGGAATATCATACTCTCCCGGTTTCTTCCACATTTACTCACTACTCCTTCTCAGTCTTCGTTGCCGATTCCTCTTTATCTCACTATTTAACATCAATGTACTTCCAGGCTTAATACTGAAATTCTTCATATCCACTCACTCCTATAATCTCACCCCATGGCTTTAAATATTATCTATATTTCATGACTCCCAAGGTTTCACATTTACTCCTGGGTATCAGATTAATGTACACAAATGCCTACTCAACATTTTCCCTAACTTTCTAACAGTCACCATAAACACAAAATGTCTAAAATTGAATTCTTGACCTGTTCCTCCTCTGTCTCCAAAACTACTCTACTTAGAAGCTTTCTTATTTCAATTAATAATTCTGTCCCTACTTTCTCAAACCAGAAATACTGGAGCCATTTTTGACTCCTATCTTCCTTTTAAACCCATTTCCAATCTTCTAGCTAATTTTGTTTGCCTTGCATTCCAAGTATACTCAGATGAGACCACTTCTCACCACCTCCACTGCTGCCGCCATGGTCAAAGCCACTGTTATCTTTCATATGGATGATCACAGTGGACTCCTAACCTCTCTCTGTCATTCGATGCTTTCCTTCCCTCTCCACATCAGTTCTAAACACAGAATCCAGATTAATCCTGTTAAAATGCAGTTAGTATAACGTCACTACTCTGCTCTTAGTATAACGTCACTACTCTGCTCAAATTCTTCCAACAATCAAGCACCCATCTCGCGAAGAGTGCAGTAGCCTGCAATGCGCCAGCTGACCTGAGGTTCATCCCCCTCTGTTCTCAGCTACTTCTTCTCACTAGCATCAGTGGCCTCCTTGCAGTTCATTAAACATTCAGGCACTTATGTACCTTGATCCCTTGAATTTGTTCCCTTTGCCTGAAATACTCTTCCCCCAAATATGTAACATTGCTTTCTTGACATATTTGCTTAAATCTCACCTTTTCTTTGGTGCCTACCTTGACCACCATATTTTAAATTACATTCCTTACTCTCTGAGCTCCTCATTTTTCTTCTCTACTTTATATTTTTGTGGTAGCCATCACCTTCTAACATATTATATACTCTCCCTATTCTCTAGTCTGTGCCTCCCCTACAAAATGTAATTCCTTGAGGACAAAAACTTTGTTTTCTTGTACTGATTTATTTCCAGTGCTCAAAAAACTATTTCTAGAAATTCATAGTAGAAATTTACTAAATGTGTGTTGAATTAATGAATGACTAAATAATAGATCCTAAAGTTATGCATATATAGCATCCTAAGGCCAGAAGTCATCTTCAAAATCATCTAGGGTAATTCATTTACTTTTTTAGAAGTGAAGAATCTAAACGTTTGAGAAACAAAGTGACTGTTCTGCAAGAAGAACATAAGTCTCTCCGTGTGGTTTAATTTGCATTTCCCTGATGATTTGTGATATTGAGCATTTTTTCATGTTTGCTGGCCATTTGTATATTCCTTTGAAAAATGTCTGTTCATGTCTTTTGTCCACTTTTTAATGGGGTTATATGTTGTTTTTCTTTTTTTGCTGGGTTGATTGCCAGATTCCAGGTATTAGTTTTTTGTCAGATGCATAGTTTGCAAATATTTTCTCCTATTCTCTAGTTTGTCTATTTATTTTGTTGATTATTTATTTTACAGTACAGAAGCTTTTTAGTTTAATGAAGTTCCATTTATTTATTTTCTGTTTTTGTTATATTTGTTTTTGGGGCCTTAGTCATAAATTATTTTCCTAAGCTTATGTAAAAATTAGTTTTTCCTGGGTTTTTGTCTAGAAGGTTTATGGTTTCACGTCTTACAGGTAAGTCTTTAATCCATCTTGGATAAATTTTTGTATATGGTGAGGTAGGGCTTCAGTTTCATTATTCTGCATGTGACTATCCAATTTTCTCAGCACCATCTATTGAATAGAGTGTCCTTTTCACTTTACCTCTGTCAAAATATCCATTATGAAAAAGTGAAAACACAATAGATGTTGGTGAGGACGTGGTGAAAAGTGAACATTTGTATACTGCTGGTAGGAAAGTAAATTAGCACAACCTATGAAAGACAGTACTGGGATTACTCAAAGAACTAAAGGTAAATCTACCATTTGATACAGAAATTCCACTATTGGGCATCTGGGTTCCCACAGGAAAAGAAGTCATTATATCAAAAAGACACCTGCACATGTCCTTTGCCCACTTTTCAATGGGGTTGTTTGATTTTTTTTCTTGTTGATTTGCCTGAGGTCTTTATAGATTCTAGTTATTAGCCCTTTATCAGATATATAGCATGCACATATATTCTCCCACTCTGTAGGTTGTCTATTTACTCTAATGATTATTTCCTTGGCTGTGCAAAAGCTTTTTAATTTGATCAGGTCCTATTTATTCATTTTTGTTGTTACCATGATTACTTTTGGGTTCTTCTTCATAATTTTTTTGCTTAGGCCAATGTCTATAAGAGCTTTTCCAACATTTTCAAGAGAAAATAGATTAACGGCCAACAAATATCTGAAAAAATTCTCAGCATCACTACTCATCAGGGAAATGCAAATCAAAATCTCAATGAGATATCACTTAACTACAGTGAGAATGGCTTTTATCACAAAGTCCCAAAACAACAAATGTTGACGTGGATGTGAAGAGATAGGAACACTCATACACTGCTGGTGGGACTGCAAACTAGTACAACCTCTACTGAAAGTAACATAGAGATACGTCAAAGAACTAAAAGTAGAACTACCATTTGATCCAGCAATCCTACTACTGGGTATTTACCCAAAGAAAAAAAAGACATTCTATAAAAATGACACCTGCCCTTGAATGTTTATAGCAGCACAATTCACAATTGCAAAGATGTGGAAATAACCTAAGTGACCATCAATACATGAGTGGATTAATAAAATGTGGTATATGTATACCATGGAGTACTCTTCAACTACAAAAACACAATGGTGAACTAGCACCTCTTATATTATCCTGGATAGAGCTTGAGCCCATCCTTCAAAGTGAGGTGTCACAAGAATGGAAAAATCAAACACCACGTGACTCACCATCAAATTGGTACTAATCTGCCAACCCTTATGTGCACATATGAAAGTAAAATTCATTGGAAACCTGGCAGGTGGGAGAGATGGGTAAATTCTCACCTAATGGGTGCGGTGCGTGCTGTCTGAGGGAAGGACATGGTTGTAGCTTTGAGTCTGGTGGTGAAAAGGCAATTTATGTGACCAAAGCATTTGTACCTCTGTAATATTATGAAATAAAAATTAATTAATTAATTAATTTGAAAAAGACACCTGCACCCAAATGTTTATCACAGCATAATTCACAATTACAAAGATATTGAGTCAATATAAGTGCCCATCAACTAATGACTGCATAAAGAAAATGATTTATGTGCGCGTGCGCGCACACACACACATACATACACATACACACACCATAGAATATATTCATATTTACACCATGGACTGTGTGTGTGTGTGTGTGTGTGTGTGTGTATGTTGGAATTCTACTCAGCCATAAAAAATTAAATAAGTCTTTCGCAGCAATTTGGATGGAACAGGAGACCATTATTCTATGGGTATACATAGTCATACAGGATGTCATAATGGATATTGGAGATTCAGGAGGGGTGAATGGGGGAGGGATGAAAAATTACCTGTTGGGTACAATGTACATTATTTGGGTGATGAGTACACTAAATACTCATATTTCACCATTGTACAATTCATCCCTGTAACAAAAAAAATTGTACCCTCTAAAATCTATCGAAATAAAAAGAAAGAACATAAGGCTCCCTATAGTTCAGACTGTCATTTTTCTTATTTTATCTATGGAGCCAATTAAAATGCTTGTCTTGGAGCAAGTGCACAAGGACTTTCTTTTAAATTAATATGTCCAGTGTTCTTTCCACCACATCACACTGTAGGTCTTAACTTTTCATTTGGTGGAGCTGTGAGAGGCACGTAGGTGGAATAGATTACTCCTAAAGTTTATTTTAGCTGTAACAGTCTACAGGACAGACATACTACATATCCTAGCTGGTTGTTATAACAATACTCTCTTTGTGCTCCCTGTAAATTCCCTCCCTCCCTTTCCGATGTTTATGTACTCCTCCCCCAAAACAAAGAATATAAAGGTGATTTGTTGGTGGGTATGAAATAAATAACTTCTGAAAAAAATCTGAGGATATGCATCTCTAGCTACCTGAACCTGAGTCTTGACCATAGTTGTCATAGTTTCAGGACTACAGCAGGGCTCTTTTGGAGATAGACAGAGTTGCTGATGGTAGTGGAGGTGAGTGGAAAAGAGATTTATGTTGGCTCATATTTACAAGTAATAGTTTAAATTTTGAAATCCCATCATTTAACAAATGATCACAAAGAAATTACATTTCTTTCTTCCCTCTCCAGTTTTTTTAATGCAAAGAATAGACAGTGCATTCCTTCCTCTATTCAATATATATCTTAATTACCTAATAGTTTTTGTGTGATAATGTTCAGCATAACCGACGCAGCACCATCCTCATGAACTTTACAGCCCAGTGAGGGGAAGACATTAATAAAATAATTACACAAGCATATACCTAATTATAAACTGTGGTAAGTTTAATGAATGAAAATCGCAGGTTGCCATGAGAATATATAACTAGTCTGGGTATGGAGTGGGCCATAAAAAAGCCATAATCAAACTAAGATATGAAAGATAAAGAAAATTATCTTTGGATAGAAGGAGTCTTTGTGAGAAGGGAGAGAGGAAGATTCTTCCAAGCAAAAGTGAAATCCCATGCATAGAGTCTGCGGATGGGTTGTAGGGAGGTGACAGCTTGGCTCATTGAGCAACTGCTAGAAGACCAATTTTGCTGCAATAGGGAACACTCAGAGATGTGAAGACCCAGTTACATATGTAATAAGGATTATCTTTTTAGTCTTTAAGAGTAATGAGGAAATTTTGAAATGGAAAAGATTGAGTCCTCCCAAATTTAATAGTATACATGAGTCCGCACATTTAGGCTTTCAGATAGAAGGTGCCATAAACAGATGAGTTATGAGTGGCTAAAATAAGAAACTGTTCTTGAACATTAATCTTATCAATTTAAAATTTTCCCAGATGCCAGTCTAAGTCTGTACGTTCTAAGTGCCTGGATATTTGTTGGCATTGCCGCCACATTTGCACGTATCTTATGTCTTCTGTGCTTTCTATAGAATCTCAGCTTAAACAGATTTCCCTGTCGTTGTTTTTCAGAAAGCTCTCCCAGTGTTTGAGTTAAAAAAATGAGTTCAATCTTAGTTTGGTTTGAGGTTTCAGCTATAGTACGAGCCAGGTCTCGATTTGCCTGAACCGGTTTCTCTTCCCTGGGCAGTATCAGTCTTGCCTAGATCCGCTCTTTAGATGAAATAGAGCTGATAGCTTCAATTTCACAAGAGCTCATATTAGAAGCTATTTCTCTTCTAAATAATAACAGAATTCCAGGCAAAGATGGTCAGGCTGCAAAGTTTCATAAAGCCGTGAATGATAGGCTAGTACTGGAATTGATTCAAATGTTTAATTATTCGTTGAGAGAAGGTTGTCTGGAGGCTTCACACAAGAAGAGACTTTATTGATTTTATTATTCAGGGATGGTAATAATTTTGATATATAAAAATAAAAAAAAAACAAGCACCAATTCCTCTGTTAAGCAATAATGACAAAATGTTTGTCAAAATATTGCCAGCAACTGGGAAAACGAAGGGGCCAAAGATCCCCTCTTCTTTATTTTATGCCATCAATCTTTTGGTCTCCAAACCTGCAGGGAATGTCACAATAATGTAGGTTGCATTCAAGATATTTTTGAAGTTGAGAAAAGATACACCAATTTTTTTTGAATTTATGTCAGGATCAGACTAATGTTTTTGACTGAGTGGACTGTAACAGCAAGCCCAGCAACTTCAGACATCAGCCTGTATTTTTAAGGAGTCTTGCAGTCATTTAGCATAAGTAAATAATGACCACCTGAGGTCCAAGGTAACTAGGTCAGGCAGTGCAAAAAGATTAATATACTTCATATGTTGTGAGTGAACAAAAGAAGATAGAATTTACTGGGGGATTAAGAATAGGTAAAAGATGAAACAATAACAAATAAACTGAGGTACTCAGAAACAGCACAATGTGGAGAAAAGAGCACTCACTGATTTGAATTTAGAACACCTAGTTGTTAGGTGTCTCTCTATTCCTAACTAGCAGCCTATTTTGGGGGAAAAGCACTTTGTCTTTTGAGGTTTCAGTTTCTGTATCTCTAAAAAAGGACTAATAAAAAATCTCTGAATCTCTTTTCCAGATCTATGATTTTATAAAAGATTATTGTGAAAATGATAGTAGGGTCTGGGATCTATGAGGAAAGTTGGCTATAAGAAAATCAAAATGAATGAAAAAGAATTGTAAGTATATAACCCAGGAATAAAGAAAGGAGGTTGTAGAATGAGGTGCTATGAGAATTGATACAGTTTATAGGGGGAGAACAAGCAGGAAAGGAGAAGTTAGCTCCTAAAGAACTTGTTTTAGCACTTCAGACATCCATGCTAGAAGCTGGAATTCCGGGATTAACTCAGTAAGTATACAAACTCAAAGCGCTAAATTTCAAAAGCGACCTTAGTCAATTACACAAATATTTAAATTGGTTTACACGTTGGTGGAATATGGTTAGGAATGGAAAGAAAATGCATCAGCACAATGGTGACCACCAATACCAGAAATTTTGTTTATCCTTCCAAAAAGAGAATCAGATTTGGAAACCATGTGTATGCCCCGCTCCCTCAGATCTACTGAACATCCAGTACAGGACAATATGCCAAGATCCTATTTTATGTAATCCTGAAACATAAGTATGAATGTTCTCACATTAAACATGGATAGGTGAAATGCTAAGAAATTAAGCTTGTGATAGAGCTGAAATGTCAATGCATGTCATGAAATAAATCCACAGCTCTTTCCAGAACTAAGTAAGCAAGAACTACCTCCAAAGAGCTGTGTTCCTTCTTACTGATTTAAACTCGTTGGATCTTCTAGATTACTAGCTACTTAAGCATGGAATCAGCAGGTCTTCAGGGAGTGATAAGCTGAATCTGCATCCAAAAATAGCTAAAATGATAGGGAATCATTTAGGGAACTATACATGATACTATATGGGTTGATTTTGTAAATAGTTTTTCCTGATCTAACTCTCCTTTGAAGTTTACAGAAAAGAGATATTGGAGAGACCACAAAGGAGATGTTTTTTTAATAATAAAGGGAGGGCATGAGTTAATGATCTCCAGGGCGGATATGATAGTGGTAGTAAATGGAAAGTGAGATATATGGCAGACAGTTTAAAGATGATTGAACTAAACTTGATAATTGATTGGATATAGGCAAATGAGGGAGAGGAAAAAGTCTACAAGGACTTTTTGATTTGGAGACTGGGGTGAATAGCACTTTTAAACAGGAGGAATTTAGTGGTGTAAGAGGATATCCTTTTCTTTCCAGCCAATCTGCCCTACTCAGGTGTTCATGCTTGTGCACTAGTTTCAGCCACCCAACGATGCGACCATCACTGCTATTCTCTTTCCTGAATAAGTCCAGTGCAGCTTCACTCCAGGCCACTCTTCTGGCTTGGCCTCCCTCACAATCTCATTTAATCCAGAGGATTACTGTAAAGTCTCACTTATCTTTTTCCCCCAATAAATAAAAAAATTTATTATGATTCTGGATTATAATTTTATATTATTTATTTATTTTTATTTCAGGATTTTATGGGGGTACAAACATTTTGATTACATGTAATGCCTTTACCTTGCCCAAGCCAGGGCTACAAGCTTGCCCTTCCCCCATACAGTGCACTCCACCTCCATTAGTTGTAAGTTTATCCCCCTACCCTCCACCACCTTACTGGCATCCAGTGAGTATTACTACCATGTGAGCACCTCAATATTGATCAGTTAGTTCCAATTTGATGGTAAATACATGTGGTGCCTGTTTTTCCATTCTTGTGATACCTCACTTTGAAGGATGGGCTCAAGTTCTATCCAAGAGGTGCTAGATCATCATTATTTTTTGTAGTTGAGTAGTATTCCATGGTATGCATATACCGTATTTTATTAATCCACTCATGGATTGAAGGGCACTTGGGTTGTTTCCACATCTTTGAAGTTGTGAATTTTGCTGCCATAAACATTCAAGAATGGATGTCTTTTTTTCTTTTTTTTTTTATTCTTTTATTTTTTATATTTTTTCCCCACCCCAAGAATGGATGTATTTATTATAGAATATCTTTTTTTCCTTTGGGTAGATGCCTAGTAGAGGGATTGCTGGATCAAATGGTATTTCTATTTTTAGCTCTTTGAGGTATCTACAAATTACTTTCCACAGGGGTTGCACTAATTTGCAATCCCACCAATAATGTAAGACTGTTCCAGTCTCTCCACATCCATGCCAGAATTTGTTATTTTAGGATGTTTTGATAAAGGCCATTCTCACTAGTGTTAAGTGATATTTCATTGTGGTTTTGATTTGCATTTCCCTAATGATTAGAAATGTTCAGCACTTTTTTATGTTTGCTGGCCATCATTCTGTCTTCTTTTGAAAAGTTCCTGTTCATGTCCTTTTCCCATTTATTGATGGGGTTGTTTGATTTTTTCTTGTTGATTTTCTTGAGTTCTATATAGATTCTTTTTATTAGCCCTTTATTGGATGTGTAGAAAGCAAATATTTTCCCCCATTCTGTATCTATTTGCTCTAATAATTGTTTCCTTGGCTGTGCAGAAACTTTATTTTGATCAGGTCCCATTTATTTATTTTTGTTGTTGCTGTTATTGCTTTTGGGATCTTCTTCATAAATTATTTGCCTAGGCCAATGTATGAAAGAGTCTTCCCCACATTTTCTTCCAGAATTCTTAAGATTTCACACCTTAGGTTTAAGTCTGTTATCCACTGTGAGTTGATTTTTGTGAGAGGTGAGAGGTGGGGATCCAATTTCAATCTTCTGCATGTGGTTATCCAGTTTTCTCAGCACCATTTATTAAATAAGGATTCTTTTCCCCAGTGTATACTTTTTTCTGCTCTGTCTAAGAGTAGATGACAATATGATTATGGTTTTATATCTGTGTTCTCAGTCTTGTTACAAAGGTCTATATCTCTGCTCTTGTGCCAATCCCATGCTGTTTTGGTTACTATGGCCTTGTAGTTAAGCTTGAAGTCTGGTAGACTGATGCTTACCAATTTGTTTTCATTTTTTTGTTTGCTTGTTTTTGTTTTGTTTTGTTTTGTTTTTTTGCTTAAGATTGCTTTGGCTATACAAGGTCTTCTCTGGTTCCATATGAAACATAGAATTATTTTTTCTAAATCTGTAAAGAATGATAATGGTATTTTGATAGGGATTGTATTAATTCTGTAGATCACTTTAGGTAGTATGGACAAAGGCAAAGGAGGTTGTTCATTGACAACTGAATTAGGTCTATACCTCTCTGTGTGAATTATAGTGTTGGCAGTTATCCCAGAAATTTCTCTGTAGACAACCAGCCTAGAAAAGCAGATCCTAAGTTTCACTTAAGTAATTTGAATAAAATAAATTTTTTACTCAAATGATTTAAGCCTCTGTGGCTCATTTAGAAATACATTTTTCTACAATATTTAGATTTTTTTTTTCATTGTATGAGAAAGTATCTTCTGTTAGGGCTCTCTCAGACTATTCCCTGACACTGCCAGTCTTTAATCACTTGAGACTAGGCAAGTGTGGGCAAGGTTAGTAATTTTCCCAGGTATTCAGTGGATGTCCCTGGATTCCAAGGATTAGAATGCATCCTTTTCTAGGTCCTCACTTTCTTACAAATTGCCTAGAATTCACTGTAGTGAGTAATTCTATATTACATGAAGAAAACTCCTGACCCCGTTCAGTCCTCATTATTCTGAAGGGTGACAATGCTTAAAAATTGAAAAGAAAAACAAAACAAAAACTTTCCACTATCACTGGACATTGATACGATATCAAGCCTTATTGTGGGTAACAGCTTAAAGGAAGAGGGCACAGAAATAAATAAAATCATAATAATATTGGTTCTTGTGCTTTGGGAAAATGTAAACAGTTTGAATTATTTAACTGTCAACTTGTCGGGACAGAGACAAGCACAAGTCTGGAGATAAATCCCTCTGTGGCTTTAGTCCAGGCAGTGCAGAGCCCAGAAGGAAAGGGGTGGAAAAAATGTTTTAAAATTCAAATGTCTCCTGTCCTGATTGTGAGCTTCTATTGTAATTCCCCAAGAGCCAGATAGCTAGTCTGTCTCTTTCAGTCATAGGTGTATTTACTTATTCTGAGAGCCGTCCGTAGGGAGAGAAAGAACTAAACAAGATTAGAAGCATGTTCTGGAAGAGAAGAGGAAAAGGAGACATCATGGCAGTGTAGCAAGTTAAAAAAAAAAGTGTGTGTGTGTTTTTTCAGCAGACTTTTTCTATAGAATACGAAAATAAGTATTTATTTATTGTACACAGGTTTAGGACATACAGTCTTATAGTTACATGTCCTCGTTACATGTTATAAAATGTATTTTGAAAACTTTGGAAACTAAGATCTAGTCAGCATGTGACTTGTTTAAGGCAACATGGTATTCTAATCTATAAGCAGTATACACACACATACACACACACACGCAAGTAGGTAGATATTCTTATGCTGACATATACAATAGCACCTTGGGATAGAGGTCAGAGCACTTACCACCTTCCTCTTGCTATGACAGACTTTCCCCACTGAAAAGTGCTTGTGATCCTGAGGACTTATCTCACTGTGTCGTGGATAGGAATATCTGTGTATCTGGAGCATTACCTTGAGAGTTTCTGGTCAACTTGCTCCTCCCAAACAAAGAAAGAGGAGTGGTGTGGGTGGGAGGGGCAGGATTGCAAGGAGAAGTCACTTGACTCTTTCAGAGTGACAACAAGATCTTGGCAATGTCTTGACACCTTGTTTAGAATATACCATGAAAAATCATTTCTCTGCAACTTGTCATATTTCACATCTTGGAATGAACTCTCCTCTCCTTTTCACCTGACCAATGGCTATACCCAAAATGAATGAATGAATAAATGAATGAATGAAGGATCCAGTTGATGCCAAATTATTTGTCACATTTGAAGATCATGTCTAATGTGAGTAACAAGAACTACAACATGTAAACTAATGATGAGACATTATAGTTTTTTTTTTTAATTTTGTAGAGCTGTTTTAAAAAGAAGGACACATCACTTGTTGATTTTGTTTTCCACAGCATTCCCAATGTTAACACAATTAATATGTAGACACATTTCACATTTTATATGCATATCTATTCAACCAACACTTTAATCCTGAGTCGTGTAGTTGAAATATGCATTAGTGACTTTATGTTCATGGGTCTGATTTCCTATTTTTCTTTTTCACAGTTCTCATAGAAAGAGATTTTTGCCAGGATAATCGGATCATTGCCCTTTTTATTCTCTGATTGTTTGCTGTATGTAGCTTTTCATCCTTGTGTCATCATCGTTGGTAGAAATGTAATTACCTGTCTTGTATTATTGCCCAAATATAATCAAGAAAGTTTGATAGAGAAAAAGAGAGAATTCAGCCTCAACCAATTCAGTTTTAACACAAGGAAAATGTTTCCTACTGATGTTGCTTGGCTTTCTCTCTAAAAATAATATGCTCCCTCCCTCATTCCTCTTCCTTTTCTTGCCTCTTTCACTTTGATTTATCTTTTCTACCTTTTTTGTGTTGCTTTCCTATTTCTTCTCTGATCTTTTGTGCTTCTCTTGGTTTACCTTGTTAGATATTTTCTTTCATTGTCTTCTGTATATGACATAAGAATTACAACTACGTATTTATTTCTTTGTCTCTTTCTGCTAGACTGTAGACATTTTGATAGCCAAAATTTTGCATGCCCCTGAAATCCAAGCCCAATACTTTCTGAGTATTACTTCCGATTATTAGTTTCCAGTAAGTGTTGATTCATTAAACAATATCCCTGAGAAGTTCTGCAGCTCACATTAGATAACTGCTTCTGATAGTGTGTAAACATTTATGGCATGTCCAATTATGCTGAATTATTTTCAGTCCATTGCATAAATTATATATTATATATAGATGCTTAGGCGTTACACATGCTTCTCCCTATCTCTGGACCACCTCACTTTCACTCTCCACCACCACCTTAATTCCCACTCTTTGCTCAGTTTTAAGCATAGATACTATTGCTTTCAAAAAGCCTTCTTCACCCCATCAAAATCCCAGTTAAGGTTAGAAATCTGCTTGGTGCTTACCTAGCATTCTGAACCTTCATCACCAGTCTCATTGCACTCATTACTCTGATTTATTATTTGTCTTTATCTCCCACAAGAAAGTAAACCCCCTGTGAGTGTGGGTGTCTAAGGAGGTAGTCATGGTTGTGTTTGTGTCTGCTCATAGAAATGATCCCAAATCTATTATTATATTTGGCTTAAAGAGAGTTTCCATAAAATATTTGTAAAATAAATGATTATTTACTAAGTCACTAATGTTTGTGAACAAGTTGCTTACTTCTCTATACTCAAATAAATAACAGGCTAGATGCAGTTCTCCCTCTGCTTGTCCTACTCTCATACATTTTTTTTCCAGAAGAGATTTTCATTGCTAATGAAAAAAAGTGGTATTAATTAATCTCTAGAGATTGTAAGTCTGGATACACCTATGGAAGTGGTCATGCATGTGAGTGTTATCTGTCAGGTGCATCTTTTTGAAAAAGGATTAAAAATTGTTGGATTAGACAACGTGAGTAGAAATGTTTTATGAACACTTAATTCTCTGTAAATGAGTAGGGATGTGGTTAGTATTACTTATTGTGAAACCAAGTGATTTAGATTTTCCAAAATGTGATTGGGGTAAACAAATAATTTGACCTGATTTCTAGGACTCATATACAGAACATTCCCAAATGGAGGCTTTCTACAATTTATAAATAAACATTCATATTTGAAAGTTTTACTGTGCAGAAGACTGCCAAGCAGACACAATTAAGGGTGCTAACTCTCATGAGCATACAGATAGCATCCCGTGCTGTTCTGGATAATGACAGACTACATCATTTTTGCTATTCAAGCTCACTTAATTCAGAGACTATGGTTGATTCAATTAAAATCACTGAAGAAGCTAAAAGAAAGCATTACAGATGAGAAAAATCTTAATCCAGGTAATAAAGTGGATTCCAAATGTAGAGGGACAGGAAAAACATGAGAGAAAAAGAGAGAGACACAGAGAGAGAGAGGGAGGGAGGGAGAAAGAGAGAGAGAAAGAAAAAAATGTGTATTAGCATATAAGTGACTGACTGAATGAATCAAATAATCCAACCAAATATGCACTTACCTTGCGATAAGTAAAGGAATGACATTGGTGAAGAAATGGACACTGAGGTAAATAAGGTGCATTTAACCTTTGTCTTGATGCTGTATACAAATTTGCCTTATACAAGGCTGTCACATGCCTAACATTACACTATTTGCGAGTCAGGCATGGATAGCCTTTATTAAGGCTCAAATACACAATCAGCAAAGGATGAGTAATTAAGCAATTTACATTCTAAAATTGTTTATTGATAATTGAATGATTCCACTTTGTTTTACCCCTTTCAAGTCTTGATGGAGCAAAGCCCAAGGAAGGAAAGAAAATACATAGAATGGGAGAGAGAAAGAAAAATGAGAGAGGCAAGAAGGAAAAGGATGAATACCCACTGAGGTTGTAATATAATCCACAGGGTGCTTTGCATACCTCTTCTGTTTATACTTTACAACATTATGAAATCATTTTATTTTCTGTTTTATGAAAGAGAGGGACAAATAAAAAGGCAAGTCTCCTTCATGGTGTCATGGGAAGTGGTAAGGATAAGCTGAGTGTGATATCGAATCTGAGAAACAACACAAGAAGTTGTGGAAAGGAAAGGGATTTCAGAAAAGAGATATATGTGGAAATCAAAGTTTCTCATGCAAATAGGCACCAGGACTTGTACTGCAGTACACTGGGATATAGATAGCTAGAAGTGAGGATTCCAATAATCAAGGTACCTAAAGCACATTTCAAAAGCTCCATTCCTTGACTACATGGATAACATGACAGACTAAATCAATTTTGTATAAATTAAAGCATGGATTCCAATTTGCTTCTCCGCCAGCTGAATCTAGACTGCTGTGGACTGTATACTGCCTCTAAAACTTGGAACATTCCAAGTAAAGTTTAATGGCTAGATTTTCTAGAAGATCCAATAAATATGCTCATTTTACCATATGGTAACAATTGCCTGGATAAATATATTTGTCCCCATTAGATAGAGCAGGCACCTTGTTGTTGGTAAATATCCCTACCCAAACTGAGTAATTATTTATGTTACTTATGTCACTCCTAGAAGATTCTGAATTTGTGACAATTGGCTTAGGAATACATTTTTCAGGAATTAGGAGGGTGTTTGAACATCTGTGCGTCACATGCTGTGATAGGTACTTTGTGTGTGGGGAGGTGGGTAAAGATAATTAAGATGCAAAAAAATCTTCCAGAATTCAGAATCCATTGAGGTAGTTTGAATGACTAAATACTTGAAATCTGAAGGAGTTCATGAAAAGTGCTACAGAGCTACAGAGAAGGGAGAAATTAGTTGCTTTTAAGGAAGAAGGAAAATATTCAACAGTGAAAGCATTTGAGCTACATCTTAAAGGAGCAATAGGGGTTTACAAGTTGCAGATTGGAAAGACATACCAGCAAGGAAAGAGAAAACACAAGTTATATAAAATATGTTACATGTATATGAAAACATATAGCATATATAGCATGCATAAACATGAAAAAATATAGCATGCTGAGAATGAAATAATACTTGAATGTGGTTATAGTACTAAGTAAAAATTAAGAGAAAGGGCTAGTGACAAATGGGTCAATAAATGGAGATGGAATAAAGACATCGACAGTCCTTAAAGGTCATATTATAATAAATTATTTAGACATTTTTCTATAAGCAATGGTATCCGTTGAAAGGGTTTGGGGGGAGTTACTTAATTTAAACAACATACTGAAACAACACTGAAAGGATTTGGTCGTTGACAGTGAGAGATGAAAGAGGCCCGAGGTAATCATGAGTTTAAGCACGCTTACTGATGATGAAGTCAGAGAACTCAGATTTAGCTGCCATTTCTCAATTTAATTAAACATCAAATTAGTTCAAATTAGTATTAACCAGTTTAATTTATCACATGTATAAGAAATCATGGTGGACACTGGTACTAGAATTCTGAATAAGAAAATGGCATGTCCACTATCATGTTGCTGAGACTCTAGAATGAAATGGGATGAAATCAATGGAAATAGTTGAGATTGAGAAATGAAAAAAGGTAAACAAAGAAGGCTTTTTTTTACAATTAAATATTATCAAGCTTCTTTGAAGCACTCTGAAACCATGTCTTTCTCTAATTTCACTGACCTTCCAATTGAGGTTTAATATAATATTACTGAAATGTTGCATATTTGGTTTAATGGTTCCCAAGACTGGACTGGGAATGCAATCCCAACTATGTCCTGTGACTGATCCTAGAATTTTTGTTCAACTTAATATTTCTGCCACAACTACCCCCATCTCTGATTTTAAGCTCCAACTAGAAATTTATGTGAATATGATTGTGTGTGTGGGTGGGGTGGGGCGGGGTAGGTGTGTGTGTGTGTATGAGGGAGAGAATGATTTCATGGGAATTTTGCTTTTACATTGTATTTCATTGTTTGATCTTATAATAATGCAATGTTTTATCAAGACTGATGCCTTAACTCTGAGAGCTGTGCCTTGTTATGCCTTAAAGACTCTTGCTATTTGTAGGAATCAAAAGTACAGAGGAATCAAGATAGAAGGGGAAGTAAAGTTTTAATCTTCCATCAGTAATCACTTTTTGACCTGTGCTTTCTTATCTGTTTACCAGACACATCTCTCAGATTCCTGACTTTGCAATGTTTTCCTTGTTACTTCTTTGCTTTTGAAAGAAATGCTTCAGGGAAATGAGAATTGGATATGTGGGATGAACATTGCTGCACTTTCAGAAAATTCTAACCCCTTCTTGCCTAGACCTTTGTGTATGGGAAACAACTAAAATGATAGTGACTTATTATCACCTGGTGTGGGTTAGATTAGGTGTTAGGAGCCTGGGTACTTTTTGCTACGTGATACTTGTAAGCCACTTCTCTGTAGGTGGCGGTTTCCTCATCCTTAAATAAGCTAAGGGAGGAGACTGAATAATCTGAAAGGCCACTCCGAGCTCATATAAAAAATTATTTGAGAGTTATATGGCATGTAGTGAGGTCTGTTTGCCAAATAGGATTTGTAATTCTTAAGGTATTGTTTAAACAGAAAGATCTTCCTGTCCAAAGACACTGTTAGAAATCACTACCTGGTCGCCTAGGTGGAAATTACCCTTACTCCCACTTCAGATAATACAGAAGCAACACTATACATACTTGGCACTATATAATTATTTAGTTTTATAGCTATCATCTGAAAGCATAAAATCCCAACAGAATAGGTGATTTGAAGTGTTGCAGTGCCATGTAATCAGGTGTGAGGTGCATATGGAGGGTGATGGTCAGTGATAGACATGAATACTGGGAGATGAAATTGTTGCTAGTTAAACGAAGAGTTTGGAAGGTGATTCTTGCATGTGATGGAGATTTGATAAAATAAGTAAAAGGAATTCAAAACTATGAGGAATGAAATAGGGTTAAATAAAATCTTAGTTTCAAGTTAAGAAAAACAGTGACCACACTCAGCCTTCCAGTGTGTTCCATTAGTCCACATAACCATTATTGGTGGAATGTAGCCAAACTTGGTGTTCAACAATGACTGGATGATCTAAGAGTTCTTCAAAGTCTAGCTTGAGGAACACATGTCTGCCCTAACTTCAAATGTTCTTCTTATTCCAAGTCGATGTTTCTTCCTAGGTCAATTTTGTGTTTATCTTCCCTGTCATGCAAAGTTCTGACTACTTCAGCCAACATGCATCTGTTTTTTCTTTTTAAAATTTCAAAGCACAGTGATTAGACTAAAATTCATCATAAAGTATTATGTATGGCTATTGTCTTCTTTGTGCAAATGTGTTTGTAGTGTTTATAAAAGTTGCCTAACATTAGAACAACCCCTGTGTCGTCAGTCAGAAATATAAATTCTTGACTTGGATATAATTAGATAAAATACTTGTAGGAAAGAGACCTGGTTCAGTGAACAAGCACTTGCTTCCAGGTGATTCTTACTATGAAAGAAGTTTGAAAACATTGGTTGAAGGGATAGAGAAGGAAGCAATGAAAAATATCAGATGAGTACTAGATAAGTTTGATTTACTTGCATCCACTTCCAAATAAGCAAATTGTAGAAACAAAATATGTTCAAATAATTGTAAGAGGTATAATACACCACTCTTGGGAAGAAAAAACAAGAACAAAAACAAATCCCATAGAGATGATGGACACATATATACAAGACAATCTTGGATGGCTAAATGCCCAGCAGACATTGGGGGTTGCCTGGGTTTCTGTGATATGATCAGCAAGTTCCAGAAGGTACAATTCCTCTCTAGAGAAGTACAAGGCCTTAAGCATCAGGTGCACCACTGAAATAATGTTTCTAGAGAAGAAAGTATTAAAAAAAAGTGTGTCCCAAGACAATTTTCCAAGCTGCTGATGGGGGTTGAAGGGAGGGGAGAAAGTCATTTTCAGGCCAATAATCTCCATTGCACAGCCACTGTGAGCTGTGTGAATCACTGAGCACATTTCAAGGAATGGCTGTCATGTGTCACTAACCAATTCTCACTGCAGATGGACTCCAGGGTACTCGGGATCTATTTTGAGGAGGCTGCAAGCAGTGGAAGCCTGCTGGTTCCACTGTAAGAAAACCTCAGCCACCCTTGAAAATGTGGGGAAATAAAACCTTCAACCCAAGCACATTTTCCCCTTGTTATGATTCATATTGCTTATATTTCTTTTCGTCTATTTCCCCATACCCACCATGCCTTCTCTGTGCTCCTTTTCTAGGTAACTCCGTCATATTTCTCTCTCCTAAGTCTGTAGGCAAAGCATGCAACTTGGAGTTTTCCATATACCCAAAAAGAAGACAATGAAACAAGAGGTAGTGCACATATTGTATGTTTTTGTCAGTCCAGTGTCATAAAATCCTCCCAGGGCAATAATTTTTCTCTTTCTCCCTTTCCCAGCTTGATGTTGATACCCAGGGCTAGCTTAGAAACCTTCTAAGGAAGTTGTAAAATTCTTCCTTAGCTATAGATCCTGTGGTGGGCAGAATACTGGTGCATACTCATCAAAGGTGTCCATGACCTAACGCCAGGACCTATGAAGACATTACCTTCCAAAGCAAAGGGACTTGGCATTTGTGAGTAAATAAAGGATCTTGACATGGGGAGATGATCCCGGACTACTTCAGTGAGCCCAACATCATCACAAATGTCTTTAAAGTTGGGAGGGTGGAGGGTCGGAGTATGAGAAGGAAATGACAACAGAATCAGAAGTTGGGTTGGGAGCAATGCAAGTCCATAGACCAAGTGTTGTGGATAGCCTCTAGAGACAGATTCTCCTCTGGAGGGTATACAGCTCTGTCAGACCATTTTAGACTTTTGACTTCAGAAATGTAAGATTTAAAAAAAAAAAAAAAAGGTGTTCTTTTGAGACACTCAGTTTGTGGTAATTTGTTACAGCAGCAATAGCAAACTAATACTGTCCCAGAACGACTGAGAGGAAGATGTTGTCCCCAACCCTACTGACCAGGAACACACATATTGGACCATTATGTGAGTGAGAAATAAAGTTTTACTGTGTCAGCCCACTGAAATGTTGATATATGCTTTGAAAAGTAGGTAGTGCCATCCAAAATATTATAGACTTTAGATAGCATACTTCATAATACCCTGAGAAGTTATATGGTCACCAAGTTGGATATTAACCTATCTCCATCATTCTCTAATCCTCAATTTTCTTCTCATTTTCTTATGTTGTCAGGTTTAATTTACTTCTGTGTCCTCTTCCAATGCCTTTTGTGACTATGTCAGGCTTAGAATGGTAAGTTGTGCCAAAGCCTTTAAACAGTTACATATTTTTTCATGCAAAATAAATAAAGTGAATAAATATGGTAAAACAAATGGAGCATCTCAATGAGGACTTACCAAAAAGACAAATTTAAAATGCAATTATCTGCAGCGCATCTGTTCAAACACCCTCACTATCATTTTTCTCTTTAAATTTTGACTTCTCCTTCTGGTGGCCCAGTTTTATCGGGTTTCGAGTAGGTTTCATTGGCAACCGAGTTAGAGTTTCAGGCAAGACAATGGAAGTTGTTCACATGCCAATGCCATCTTTCTGAGGTTTCTTTCTGTTTTTTTTTTTTTTTAATGAATATGGAGATAGATGGGTTCACTGCAGAAGCTAGGATATATTTACAATGGTTCCTACCCACTCTCTCATGCCCTATTTTTATCCTACCTTCTGTAGGTATCTGTGCTAGGTAGTTTGGAAGCACTATATGACAAGGCTGTTTATATCAGCAGAATTGCACAATGTAAGGAGCTTGGACACCTGAGTCCCAAGGAATTGCTCAGAGATGAGTTGCCTGATGCAAAACACACTTTTGCATATTTGTGAGAGCAAAAACTAAACTTTCATTGTGACAAGTCATCAAATTTTGGCATTGTTTGTTACAAGTTATCTTGCTCTTCTTCATACAGATGGGAAAAAAGAAAAAAGGTATAGAGGATCTTTCAGGAAGACTTTTTAGAGAACAGACGTGGTCATGGATAAAATCACTTCTACCCACACAACATTGCATGGAGTTGACGAACAAAGAATCATCACAGAAACACTAAGTATAATTCCTGGTACACAGTATCATGAGGAATGCTGTGATTTTAGCAAATACAGTCCACTGGGGGAAGAGAAGAAAATAGTGAAGTGAAGAAATCTGGGTATAGCACTACCTGGTCATGGGTCCCTCATCCCTTGGCACAGGTAGATATAAGGTAAGCACTACCAGATCAGAGTTCAAATAATTGTGATGATTCTTGTAGGTTCCTGTATAACCACAAGGTTTTTTGTGGTTGCAGGAATCCAGGATAATAATTAAAAATCAAGAACAAGAATGGACTCTGGACCTGACAGCTTCATAGATGTGTATTGTTTGCCTAGTTAGTAACAGAATTCTAGCCAATGATTGGCGGATTGTGGGTGGGAAGGGTTGGGGCCTCGATAGAGAAAAAGGTATAATATAATATAATACAATATAATTTAGGAGCCAGGGCAAGGATTAGATAAAGAATCAGTAGCAGAATCAACTGAATTTTAGAACACGTTTCTTGTCTCATGGCTTAGGGGAAATTTGAGTAAGACAAGAGAGACGAAACAAGACATGGACTGAGAGGCAGAAACTTACTGTGCACATGCAGTCGCCCCATTCTCCCTTATCGATGACATTTTCATGCAAAGAGCACAGCTAAATGCTAAGACTAAGTGGCATTTCCAGGATTGGCTTAGAGATATGACCATCTGAGGTTGCAGATGCAAGGTTCCGCTGCCTGCAACAAGAAAAGAAGAAACTGAATACCAGTCAAAGTATGCAAAGCTACCAGATGATCTAGTTAACAAGCCAAGGCATACTACAGAATTCTTCCTCACATACCATTGTTGCTAACTGGGAAAAACGAAATGAGTTTATTCCAAACCTTGTTCTGCTAGAGAAATAATTATTACCATGACATGAACGACTATCATAGGCCAGGCACTGTATTGCCTCATGGAATATAAAGTAAGACTTAATTCATCTGCTTCACAGAAGGGAAAAATAAAGTTCAAAGAGGTTGCCTAACTTGCTCATGTCTCTATGATGATGAAGTGGTACAGAAGGAATGCAAATACTAGTCTGCCTATTTCCAAGTTTCTGCTCATTTAAAACATCATGATATATTGACTTCTTTAAAATCCGAGGAGGACAAAACAAACTGTCAGGCAATAAGCGTCCTGAACTTCTTAGAATCAGATTGTGAGGTGCAGAAAAGACATTAGACAGGCCCCCGATTAAAGATGGCGGACGAGAAAAGCCGCCAGCCAGAGTGTCTCCGCAAAAAAGACAGATTTTAAAAGAAAGCGGAAGAAATAAGCAAGCAGACAAGCATACATCGGATGAGGGTCAGAAGGAGGGATACCTGAGACCACAAGAGACTCCACGGGAGGAGGTTACGGAGGAGAACTGAAAGGAGAAAGCCCACAAGAAGCTTGGAGACCGGCGACAAGGGTAGGTGGAGCGGCTAACTTTCCCCTCCCTTGCATCTCAGACAGCTAGTGGGCTCCTGGGCGGTTGGAGAGACCTGCTAACACCAGCCCAGAGACGGCTGCTGCCGGTGAGCGGTGAACCTCTTGTGGCCACGGCACCAGGCTCCCGGCTCCCTGGGGACACCTCCCAGCCCACAGACTCAAGCCGATCGGCAGACGCCATATTGCCTCCTTCTCCCCTCCCCCTTCCCTACACGCGGCTGCTGAGAGAGACAATTTAGCCACCACCCGGAGGCATCTCAAGGGAACGAGACCTTCCCATTTGGGGCCCTACAGCAGACTGAGGGGTACTCCGACTGTGAGCTCCCTACCCGCCAGCCGTCCCAGGCGCTGCTGGCCCGGTGACTCCAGGAAAACAGGGCAGATCCCGAGGCTGAGAGACATCGACCCGGCTTTGGCACCCTGTGGGTGACTTAGGACCGACACGCCACTTCCTAGCGGGGTCACTGTTTGAATTCCGGGATCCAGGGATTAGACCCGTAGACCAGACCCAGTGCACCCAGGTCTTGCATTGCCCTGGGGCAGAGAAGGGACATCTGTGAACGTGCCTACTTGGTGTGTGTGCCTTCGGGGGCGGATCGGCGTGCTAGAGGAGCAACTCTCCTTGAAGGGGAGGGCCGTGTCCCCAGCCCAGGCTGCTATCCTGGGCAGGGAGCCTCCCGGCCTGCACCACAGCCAGGGGAGACCCGCTGGTGTGGGGTCCTACCCGCTGGCAGAGGCCCAGGAGAAGCTGCGGAGCCGGGTAGGGTGGAAAGGAGTGAGACTTGCTCCAAACTGCAGGTCTCAAACAGCCCCACCCGTACACGCAGACTTTCTGGCTGAGTGGGGTCGTTTCAGCCCCTCCCTGACAGCTTTGCCCAGAAGCAAAGAAAAGCCTTTTGACCCCTGCTAACAGCAACTGTGGTGCCGGAGGGCAGGCTTACCCAACCCAGCTCCGCCCAGACTCACTCCCAGACCCACCCCCACTGAGGTGGAGAATAAGGACACACCTGGAAATCCCAGGGCACCACCACCACGTGAGACACTAGAGTGCCTCTCCAGAGGAACCAG